>JBBMOY011178099.1:0-22737 GCA_037951405.1 Platydemus manokwari | reverse complement strand
ATATCAGGAAATCGGACAATGATCTGGAAGGAAATGGACAATTCCAATGGCTGTGTCCCATTAAGTAATTTTGTTTGGCATTTGAATTTTTATTTTTCCATCATTTTTGTCTTGTTAAAATTTTATTCCATCTATATACTGGAACATACAGAAATTGATTTATGCCGAAATTATGAATTTCTAATCAAATTAACTTTTTGATTTTTTTTAAAAATCCCCATGCGGAAAATCAAATTCAGCAAGTTGATAGATTAAAATAGAATCAAACAAAATATCGAATCATGTAATAGAATTGGAGATTTTTACCTAAAACTGTATGTGGGCCTTTTGTTTTTTGTAACTCATCTTTTACGAAATGATTCTCATTTAACGAACATGTTTTGATTTCTTATCGAAAAATGAAAATCAATATCGATTTAATTGCTCCAATTTTCACTTAGTTGGTTGGTGGTTTTATTCTTTGGATTTTGTTTTCGTGATAGTAAAAATCACTTTTATATTTGGAATTGATAGAAGAGGTTTGTAATACACTTGTCTTACGACATATTATCGTTACAAATCTTTATTTTCTTTACTGAAACAAGCTTTATCGAGAACAGTATTTCAGGTAGTTTCTAATGTGCTGCATAATATGATTCTATGATATGTTTGAAAGTTATTGATTATAGCCTTTTAGTACATTGGAAGTAAGTGTTCAAGATAATTAAAATTTGCAAAGGTTTATTAATGAGGTAATTGATAATCACAACAGAAATATCCAAATGGTCTAATTGTTGTAGCCCTTTCTAACTTTAGAATTATATTAAATATATTCCCATCTTGATATTCAAATCTTACTGATAAGTAGAAAATTAATTTTATGACTACTGTTAAACTGTATGCAAAAAATCGATCTTGAACCATTACTTTAAACTTAATATATAATTGCGTCTTTTCTTTTTCTAAGAACAAGTGTGTTTTAAATGGAATAATTTCTCGGAAATCTTTGAAGTTATTTTCATGCCTTTATTAGTTAAAAGTTGATAAATAAGTTTGATAATATCATAGGGTTGGTGCCGAAAGTGTTTAGCTAAACATTTTCAATCGGGATCGATGCCACGGCTGTTTTGGAGATGGCTTCCCAATTATATTTGCGGATACCTCGGAATTATTTTTGAAATATTTCATTTTCCATATTAGTGTGTTAGAAATAAAATTGAAATGTTACTGTCATAC
Organism: Platydemus manokwari; assembly: GCA_037951405.1. Classification (NCBI taxonomy): domain Eukaryota; kingdom Metazoa; phylum Platyhelminthes; order Tricladida; family Geoplanidae; genus Platydemus; species Platydemus manokwari. The sequence continues at coordinate 21,522 of JBBMOY011178099.1, read as the reverse complement.
AAAACCGACAAAGACGATCCAATATCGGGATCTGAAGTTTGAGTTCAGAAGTGTTTTCTCAACATTGTTTAATATTGTCGATATTCATTTAAATGCATCATATATGTTTATTTTTTCTTATACTTTTCGTATTTTTAGAAATAATCTCATATTTGCCGGTGATATTGGAGGGCTGATATTTGTAATTGATTTAATTTTAAAATCATGCTTGATAACGATCGATTGTGGCACCAATTTAACGAAAACTATTTATTCCAATCACGGAATAATGATTTTGAGTTTTCAAAGGTATATTGCATTTGAGAATTGTTGCGTTTTATTTATTTTTATGGCGTATTGTGCTAAATAATTGATTACTAGAACATATCTACTACTGGTACTCTTTAAATTATTATGTTATTAAATTATTTGATGAATTATTATGAAATCGAATACTGATATACTGAGTCATAGAATAATGTATCATATTGAGCCAATCAGGTAATTGTGGACTCAAGTTACTACACGATTCTAACTGATAAAATAATCTTTGTAATCGGTCTATCGATTGACTAATTATCGTAATTGCCGGTCGTTTAATTTCCAATAATTACAAGCTTAAGTATTCCAACTACTATGTCGAAATATTTCTGAATATATAACGATATATATAACGATCGATAACGATATATAACGATATTATAGATTTTTATGTGAAATATTTCTGTTTTATTATACATAGTAAAAGTAGTAACTAAAATCAATATATAATTTAAGGATAGATTATCAGAAGTGATCATTAATATCCATTACTATCACATCTGCAATCAATAAAAATTATTCGATTTGATTTTGCAAGTTATTGATAATTTTTGACATTAGGCATGACCAAATGTTCTCGGTTTTTTTCAGTATTGCTTTGGTTGCCGTCATCTCACAATGTGAATCGCATGGATTCATTATATGTCAAGCGCATACCAGCGGGCCGATTTTTTATCAAACATTTATTGGTCTTTATAATAATCATAATAAATATAGAAATTTAATAAATTATCTTTTAAAATTCTTAAAGCTTTTTATAAAACAAGAATTGCATTTTATTTCTTGTGAAAGTCACTTCTATAGTTTTATATATACTTATACCATATGTATGCTAGTTTAAATATACCTTTCACTAGTTTTCAATGATTTGATTGGATAATTTTTATTTTAATATTAGAGAAATAGTCATTGTTTCCATTGTCTCGATGAGTGAGGCTTTGATTAGAATCATTAATGAAAATAGTGATCCGAAATCAGCGATAGATTTGTTTCTATCTCTCACTTCCGATTCTGATAATTATATGATACAGGAAGACAATTTGGAAATTCGAAATATTTACAATACATTTACTCCCAATCTTCTAACTTTAATTGTCGAAAAGGCTGCCGAATTGGAATACAGATTCGTAGAAGCCAATAAATTGCAAGTGGAGATCAGAGACAATGAAGAATATCAAAAATTGTATTGCTCAATTCGAGGAGATATGATTATGCCAGTAGGAAATTGTAATATTGGCGTCAATGATTTTAATGGAGAATCGTCCAATGATCTTTCAGCGGAATCAGGTATTGTTTTCGGATAGATTTTAATTTCTATTTTGGAAATCGATATTTCTGTTAGATGTATCGTCCTCAATCAAAATGCAAGCATCGGATAATTTAAAGAGAAGAGCACCTAAAATACTGAAAACACTGTTCGATAAAACATCGAAATATATTTCACAAATGGATCTTATTAGCTCTATAAGTTCGATGGATTCCTTTTCTCGTAATTCTCGTGATAATATATTCATGAACGAAGGCTTGACATTTGCTCAAAGTTGTGCTAAACATTTTGATGAGGTCAGTTGATTTTTATTATCTATCAATTATTAACTGTCAAGTGGTCGAAGAATCTTTAATAATTCTCTCTCTACTTTTGGTTCTTGGCTTAAATAATAATAATAATAATAATAATAATAATGATATCAATAATAATAATAATAATATTAATAATAATAAAATAAAAATGACAACAATAATAATACGTTAATATCGGCGATTTACTTATTTTTCCATATATGTAACTCGGTCTTCACTTACTATGGGTTTCCTTATTGGTTCGACAAGTTCATTTTAATTTAGTTTTTCATGGTTAATTGTTTTATACGATTATAAGCCATTCTTATTATCGGTAATTATATTTTTGTATTGATTAGATTTTACGTATATTTAAGTCTTTATCGGAACTTTAAAATCCACAAGAATTAAAAGCAAATATAATTCATGATTTGAATCTCATATTATTTTTAAAATTTTTTCCCCGCTCTATTAATAAAATAAACATAATTTAATTTAGTAGAATCATAATTTACAGATATTTTTATAATCTTAATTCCAATAGCTATATAATTTGAATACAGAAATATCTATTGCATAATAATATTGAGAGATCCTGCATCCAATTGAGAATATTTAATTTTCTATAATAAATATTTCAATATCTTAAAAATGATGTCATAATATTATAACGATCATTTGTTTGTATTAAAGATATAATTCTTGTATTTTATATATAAAGTGTTTATCGATTATGATGAAAAATGAATGTTGTAATGAATAATATCTCCATTATTTAGAAGAGCAAAGTTCGATGTTTGTTTTATTGAACTTGAAAGAATGAATAAATCAGTTAAATACAATTATGAGCTACAATCCATTAGTGTCATTGATTTTGTGGTGAAATTAAGAATAATTGTCGATAATTAAAATTCGATAAAAATAAAGATAACCTTTCCCAATAAAATGAATCTTGTTCCAATATTTATAGGTATAATTATCGATAATAAAACAGCTGCCTCCCCATAACATGGACGTTAGGTTTCTGGTAAAAATTGTACTACCTCTAACTTGTTATTCAAATAAATTCTAACTTTCTGTGACATTTCTTTTTATTTTTGAAAATTATTTTTCACAATTCCAGACAAACCAATCCAAGATAAACCTCATGGAATTGGAAGCCAACGTGTACATAGCATGGTAAATGTTCTCAGACACCTTATTTGACTGTATATGGTTTAGGGAAAAATTTAAACATCTTGGAACAAGCAGTAAAACAAACTCCAATGACGAGTTCCTTGAATCCTTGTCCAATTTCTGTGAATCGTGGCTGATTTTAAATTTACTTCACTGGCAAAAATTGTTTACCGTTCAATTAGATGTTTTGAATTTGAGTGGAACTTTTCCAAATTTTTCCCCAAAATCCACGGAATTTTTCGATGTATATGATGGCTCTAATGAAAATTTTGTGCCTTATGATGAAATGGATTATCTGTTTAGTAATAGCTGGTCAAATCCGATACATATTTCAGAATGGAGAAAGCCTCTGCCAGTCTCAGATAAAATCATGTCGATGACATCAACACTGTTAACTCTTTGTTTCTCATATAGAATTTTTCCCTTATTTCCCGCATTAATAATGGATATTTGCGATATTAATAATATCAATAAATCAAAATATTGTATGAATCTGACTGATGTTGCGAATATAAATGATTCCATAAATGAAAAATCAACTCAAACCGTTGATTGGTTTGAAAAACGCGTTATTGAGAAAACATATAGATATCCTCATCTCTTGGATTTATTGAATGAAGAAATATGGCCACAAGAAACGGATCGATTATGGATCGAGTCAATGATTTTGCTCTTTCATTCAGTTACAAATCTCAAAGAACTTCGAAATTGGATTACGTCGTGTATATCTCACGAAACTTGGTTATCGATTTTCTATTGCTTTACAGGTTTAAAACTTCACATACATGGTGTATTATATTTCTAAACATTATTCTTAGAAATATATCACGCAACACTGTCGAAAGAAGAGTATCAGTTTTTATCTAAAAAATCTCAATCGGACCTCGACAAATCGTTGTTCAATTTCCTTTGTTTGGATAGCATTGAATCTTTATTGTTGTCAGACTTGTGAGTGCAATCAACTTTTTTATTTTTCATTTTAGAATTTTGGTTTTCTTTAATCAATTTTGTTAATCCAGGATATTCAATCGCATTGATCAACAAAACCATATCAATTGGAAAATTGTTATTGAAAGTGAAAATTTAGATTGTAGAAACGTATTACATCTGAGTATAAAGAATGATTTCGATTTGACAGATTATATCGTTTCTCTGTTCAATTTTATCAATGCAAATTCCCAATTCAGTTCTAGGTAAAAATCTATATCACAAACGTCGATGTGTGTTTTGATTGGAATTCTATTCGTTTAGGTATCACATAATCGAACATATCTATTCAGAGCCAGATATATTAATTTCTTTCATTTATACTCTTTTGAATAACATGGTTTCAGAAGACGGATATGATAACACGTGCTCGTGTGGAATGATAATGTGAGGTTTTGATTCATTTATATCATATAAAGCCCATATGTTGTCGTCTTATATGAATGTCAAATTAATGGATTTTCATTTCGTGTTTTTTGATTATGTCAAGTAAAATGATTTCAAATCATGTAACACCAGTATTAAAGACAACCTGACTCGACAAAGACCAACATTCACTTTTATAAAATTATGTGATATGTGAGGGTGTCACAAAATTTTAACAATGTAAATTTACAAGTAGTGAGTTCCAATAAGGAGTACTAATATCAATAGTATCATTGTTGTTTCTATGACACTGATTCGATTTAGACCACAAGGGCTTGCGCTATGAGCTTGACGACCGTAAGGTTTATTTAAAAATACGACAGATAATTAATATTTACATAAGATAAAAATTATTAAAAAAAAATTGAGTCGAAATATAAATATTAAAAAAATTATATTAAAAATAAACATACCATATTAACATTTATAAAAATGACCTTGCTAATCAATACTATTAAACTCTCAGCATTAAAATTATTAAAATAAAATTGAAAATTTTATTTAAAAAGATATAATATAAAAATGTGGGAATTTTTATATTTTAATTTAAAAAATGTAGACAAATCTGATGAACAAATTTTAATTTTGAAATTTTTAAATTTGTTTGAAAATTGATCTAATAATAAATATATTATTATTCTGATAAAAATGACTTCTTATTGAAATCTCGAGGATTAAGAAATTTTGGCAACTAAAAGTAACAACAAAGCATAATTTTAAAGCAGATAATTTGAAATATCATAAAAAAGTACATAGAGCTTCACCTCATTTGTAACATCTTAAAAATATTCCATTTAAAAATGATCAGAATTGAAAACATTGATTTTCTAAGAATTTATTTACCGCACAGTACTGCTAATCAGCTTCGTGTACAAGTGTACTTTTCTATAAATTATTCAACAATGTTTTAATAAAGTTTAATAAACTTATTTTCAAAAAGTGATTCCTGATTAGTTCTTTCTGAAGATGACCGCCTAAATAAAATTATCAAGCAATAAGTTGTAAATATTTATTACATAACAAAGTTATTTCTCTTTCTTAACTAGTAGCCAGTGGGAAATAATTTTTCGTTGTACAATTCATATTGTTTAAGTCAATTCCGAATAGCACTGAAACTCATTGATTCGCTGTGAACACACTTCAAAATCCTCGATCGCAGTTTCACAGTCATCACGTAATTCATCGAAAATTTACACTTGTTGTTTAGTCTTGGTTTTCATCCCTGATTTTTTTTATTATACAGGTTGATTCGAGTAACTCAAACTTTATTGGTCAATAACGATAATTCATCAAATTCCAGTTTTCTCGATGCGAAAAACGTAATTTATCATAAATATATAAATCCAAAAACAAGCTTTGTCGGGCAGGTTAATACAATTCAAAATCGTTTTTATGTAGTTTTTAATGTAAAACATGTGCAGGGAATTGATCAACGATTATACGTAAAATTTGTCGACAATAAACACTCAACAAATTATGCGTCTCTTGCAATTAAAATGAGTTCAAAAATACTTTATTTGGTATTGGGAGACGATCTTAATACATCCTCATTTAAATATGAGATTCTGGTACGAACTGCATCAATTATTGAAACATCCAATTGTGAAGTGAGATACAAGCAAGGCAACTCTTCTTACCAGAAAGTATGCAATACTACGAATATAATGATGGGTTGGTCAAGCTGTTTTTGTGACAGGTTTGGGCTAGTGAAAATCACTTTCAAAAGAAATTTCGTAATAATCAGAAAATAAAATGATAAATATTAACGATTATTTTAGCTTTCCAATGGTAGGAAATATCAAAATGATCCTGTGAAAGATCCAGTAAAACTTGAGCCAGTAGAGAAGCCTATTACCAATGATATGCGTATTGCTCTGGAAAAATATTATCGATTCGGTAAAATATCCCAGACACTTCTTGTATTAACCATAACTATTTGTACCATCAATATTATTATTATTTTGGTATTGCTGTAAGCATTTTCGAGATTTTATATAAGATAATCATTTATGTTTACAGGATTTATTATTCGAAAATGTGGACTACTGTCTCTCCAACTAAGTTAGCAAATATTTATTTATTTATAGAATCGTAGTGAAAAGTTTTGCTTTTTCAGTATTAGCTGTTGTGGTTAGGAGGGTTTATTGATCGAACCATTGACAATCACAGCAGATAGTTCATCGAAAACCTCGTTTCACTGACCCATATAATACCTAGGACTCATGATTTAATAATTCGCTCTATGGTATGTTTTAATCCATGACAACTTTATTCAACTGTATTATCACTTACCTGTTTCAATTCATTATCAGAATATATTTCACTCAAACTATGAAACAAACGTTTACATTGATATAATAGATTTTAAAATTTTTATTTAAATCTACATTAAAAAATTTTCTTGATATCCTACCAATGTAAGTATGTGAATCGAATAAATTAAATAGATCTAAATCGTATGAAATCTGTGATTTAAAATTGCATTTCCCTAAAAAAAGTATTCCATTAGTCAAAGGTAATTAATCTATTTATCTCCAAATAATTAATCAATAAACTGGTAAAGTGCATTGTTTTGTGAGTTTTCTGGCAAGACTAAAATACAACCATAGTTTGGTTACATTTCGTAATTATCCAACAGGTTTGGTTTATGTTCTCATTTATAGGTATATCCGAACTAGGTTTTGTTTCGTCAATAATGGATTTTCTCGTTTAATATGTATTCTGAATTTTATTAAGCAAAAATAATCCATTATTGTTCAATTTTCAATTCATTATGATTGATAAAATATATAAAACAAGTTGTTAAAAACTAGAAATTAAAATATTAAAAATTAAAAATTGAAAATATAATACTTTTAAATGGGTTCAAATTAGACAAGTTTTCAAGTTGATTTTAGTTTTGTTATAAATTGCGTATAAATAGTTTGGCTTAAGTTAAGAAAAGGGGCCATTTGACTTACTTTAGTAATAATGAATTTTTTGCGCTTGAGATTATTTTATAACTTAATTATTTATAACAATTTATAAATCAGTCAATATCTCACTTTTTAGTATGTCTAACAGTTACAAACATAGTTTTAAAACCAAATTCCTATTATAATAACAACACGTCTATGTTATTTGAGATTCTAAATTTAAATTATTATAGATCGAATTACCTAAATACAGACATGTTTAACAATAACATTGCTTAGTTTTGTAAAATAATTGCAAATTTGAGAATATCTCTAAATTTGCTTCAAATGTTAAAAAAGGAGTCCTCGATAATTTTCAATAATTTTTTTTCAATAAAACTTGTATACCTTTTTCAAATAATCAAATTTTAGGAAATTTTGAAGTTCTGGTGTGTTTAATATTTGATTTCAAACAACTAAAATCCTTCTTAAGTACTTAAATAAAAAATTCAAAATGTTTTTAAAGAATATAGTTAAATGTATATCTTAGCAATATACTCAATAAATGAAAAATTTTATTTTAGGACTCCTATTCTTGACTTTATCCAAGACCTTTATGAAATTCATAATTTAAAACAAAAAATAACTGTAAATAACTTGATAAATGATGAAACCTAACATCTTGGTAATACATTATATTAAAAATAATGTTAATTTTTCCCTAAAACTATTAATCAAGTCGAAAATACTTTAGTGATATCAACAATATATTACAACTTTAATGATAATAACTAGAACAAGCCTATTGTTTATTTAGAGCTATTGAAATGTCTCTTTTATTACCTTAAAAGTTGAAAAATTATTCAGAAATAATGGAGAAGTATTTTTAAACCATTATTGATATCAAATAATGTAATATGATAAGTTTAATACTTTTATCAAATGGAGTTATTCGTCACAATACAAATATAAATTCCCTTTCAATAAATTATTCCATAAAAAAATATTCAGCTCAATATGTAAACCACCTCTGGTCGCATTTGCTTAGCTATTCCACTTTAGGAGGCTGCAATTTCTAGTATAATGAAGAAGAGGATATCAATTCATAAATGAAATCCAGAATCAATGACTTCACAGGTCTAAATTTATTTGAATATCTACAATGTTGAACACCTATTTAAAAATCACTTTCGTTTATCATTCATTGAATTACTTTCGATAAATGGTTTCAAAAAATGTTATCGAAAATTTTTAACGATTAAGATCCAGTATTTTCAAATAGTGAAATATTTGATTTTAGTTTTATTTTTTGGAATTATTATATTGATTTCAGATTAAATTATTTTCAGTCGTCAATCCGTTTGCCTTCTCATAATTTTATGGTTTAATATTCTGTTATTACAACCACCGGTTGTAAATTTCCTTAAAATGGTTCTAGCATCACGCATAGGCAGTGAATATCTGGTAAGTTGAAACCATTTTGCATTCGGAAATATAATTCATCCATCTAGTCTTGGGGCATTCTAACTCTTTATTCTATTACTACATATACTCTTCTACTTGGAGGTATGCAGCTTGTATTATTCGTACAAACAGTAAACATCAATCTCTGGACATTCAGGTTTTTCGATTCGATTTTGACAACCGTGGTAATAATCTGTTGCTGTGAGTTGTTTTAGCTAATTTGCCATGAAATTGAATTATTTAGTTATGACTCTGATATTCATCGGAGCAATGTTCGATATAGCTTTAATATCAATCAATCGTGCCACGTAAGCAGATGTATATTTTCTGCTCTGTATTTTCTATTTTGTAGCCTTTTACCAATGGGTTATGGGGCAGGATTTTTCGTTTTGGTACCAATGACTGTTGTTGTGTCATTATCGTTGACTCTGACCGGTGCTGCAACTTTTCTACCAAAAAGAGGAGGTGGATTATTAATAATGATCGCTATTTATCCCTTAGAACTCATGCATGGTCTAATCTTTTATCAAGTTGCACAAATGAGAGACTCGTATAACTACGATAATTTGAGATATTTCTATTATTCCTTTGGAGTCTTTCTCCAAGCGGTTTATCTTTTAATTTGGTTGATTAGTCTAGCTATTTTACCAATGAAAAATCTGACAATTTTCGGAAAGCGTGATTCTAGTATGTAACAAAATTATGTTTATCTGCTTTGATTTTATTTTCATTTTTAGATTTTCGAATAGAATTTATTTATTTCATCAAATTAAAGAATAAAAAGAGAAGAATACTTTGCTAATTTTATGAAAATATCTCATTTTGTGTACCTGAAATATATTTTCAGCTTAAATTTAAAATCTTTTTCGTTCTTTAAATTTCGTTAATTAGATTTGATAACATATATAGCTTAACTTACTACTATTGTTATTATAGTTCTTATGAGAACGATAATAGGTTTTATTGATTTTAAGGTTTGATTAAGTTTAATTTTTATTTTTATTTAACCTTTAAAAATATCCATTTGATTTTAAATATAGACAAAGACGAGATGCATTTAAAATATTCAGAATGAACACAAACATTAAGTGATGTCATAGTCCTTCTGGTGTAGAGATGATCCAAATTAACCACAACAAATTTTTAATCATTCGAATGATAAATGAGAAATGCAGCTAAAAATAGATATTTGATTTCAATTATTTTATCAAATATCTAACATTTATCAGTGAATATATCGTATATTGCGTACTTTTATTCATAAATACAAATATGATGATCAAAATAACTAAGACTGAAAATATTTTGTAATCACAATAATACGCTAAGAATAATTAAAATAATAAATAATTATAAATAATAATGATAAATACCACCAAAGTTTTTATTGTTAGAATTCTCAAAAAGCTTAATAATAGCCTTAACATGCAAAGTATTTTATGGCCAAACACTATTGATGCTGAACGATTTTCAAAATGTTTTTTAAAAAAGTATCCTTATTAATTTTAGTAGCTATTTTTTATAATTTTATTTGGAAGTTAAATTTTACATACCACCATAACACTCTCTTGTGAAATCCATAATCCATAAAATATTTTGCCAACCTCAGAAATAGATAATATGCCAAAAAATCCATCGAATAACAATGAACTCCACTCGATAACTCCCTGTAGAATAAATAATCTCCATACCTTGTTCAAGCAACTAACCACTAATCCCTTTCATTTCACAACATACGAACTCTGATATTAAACAAAATATTTCAACTAATATCCAACTTTAAACTCATCCATTAACTTGTTTAATAGATCACCATAATAATCACAATGACCCTGAACAGACCAATGAATTTCTGTGAATTATTCAACTATAGATTGTTAATGTTAATTTTTACTATAGGTGGAAGTCATAGAAACGCAATTATATATGATTGAGCTATTAAAATTAATTAAATTAAGTCATTAAGAGTATTTAGCCTTCCAGCTGTTTAGAATAAACGTTAAATTTTGATAGAATAAACAGCTGAATTTAAAATTTAGTTATAATACAGTTGGTACATGTATGCTACTGCGGAGTATTTTATAAAAAGATAATCAAAATGTCTACGGAGACTATGTGAATAATCCTCAAAAAATCGATACATACTGGCATGATGCACGAAAGTACCAGTAGCCAATCAGATTATTCAAAAATATCAACCCATAAGTAATATTCTTTTGACGATTGGCGAACACTAACGAGATAGGTCAATGTGATATGGAAAATAAAAGAAATCTCTCAATATGTTAATTGCCAGAAGGTTTAACGAATGAAAAGAAAAACTGTAAGACATCAGGTCAACATATACTCCATACCCATAATAGGAATCGAATACCGAGTGCAACTGATAGTCTTTTATGATCGGTACCTTTTGTTGTTGTTTCGATATTTTGGGTGCTGAATCTATTGTGACTCTCAGAAATTTTGTAATTCTAAATAACTTTGATTTACGATTTTTTAGTATTGTCCGTTGACTATCTTATTGATTTAGCAAGAAGTTTTATTTTACAATTATAATTTTGTACAATTATAATCAGTGTACAAAAATTGAGTTACAAAAATTAGACCTTATTATTGCGTTCCGTTTTGAGGTATATGTCATTGTACAAAGATAGAAATTATTCAGTCGCACGAATGTCTCTAGAAGTATTAATCACAAACAAGCAAATATTATATTCGTTTACATGTTGAGGTACCGATCGATGATTAGTAAAGATTAGTAAAATAGTTATTTTATTTGTGATTCTTTTTTTATCAAATCTAATTTTATAAATCAATAATCCTGACAAAGGGATTATAAGCTAATTTGAATTTCTTTTATTATAACTGCAAACATCATCCCAGATAAATGATAGGATCACCAAATAAATTCATAACTGCAAACGTTTGATAAAATTCTTGGAAAGGGGAATATTTACTTCAATAAAGTATACTAAAATCACTTATCTTAATATTTATTTGAAATGCTTAGAAAGAATAACTTAGACCTATCGATTTGTACATTTGATATTTTTCATTTATTGTTGCAATCATTATTAGCTATTTATTTTATCTTACATTATGCCTAATTAACTACATACAATTTTAGGAGAAGTAATAGATTATATTAGGTTTTATTAATCCTAGATCACACATGTTTTTTTAATTCAATTCCGATAAAAATAGATATTGCCTATACTTTATTAAACATAATTGTTGGATTTTACAAATGAATGACTAAATAATTACTGACTTCAAAAATCGAAGGCCATAGACTTATTTATAATATGCGTACTAATCAATAAGACTTCCAAGATAACTTGATTCACAACTAATACTTGTACTACTCAATAAAGTAATCAAAATTTGGCTTCCAACTGGGAGTTGGCCATTTTTACATCGAGGTTTATACTCAATATCTGTGTAATTTTGTGTCATGTTTGTATCACATTTTGATTTAATATTTGCTTTTAAAAATTTTTATTAGGCTTATTAGTTTTTGTATTTGTGGGATTGAACAATCCTTCTATGTGGTTATGCCCCTTTGTTCAATCGTCGTTTACCACCTAACTCAGCTGTGATTGGTTGATTGCTATTCTTGTATGGTTGTGTAGGCATGCAAATGTTTAAAGTGCCAAAACAATTGTTCCGAGGTGAAAATCCGTTTTTCTTTAGCAAGATTTCATCTCACTCACCATAAATATCTACATAATTACTTATCAAATCAATTTCAAATAAACCTTGTCAAAATTAAGATGACACAAGCAGTGAAAAATCAGTTGGTTTGTTTATTATCCTATTCTCAATCAATGCTGATGGTGTCTTCTGAACATGTAATATTTGTGATGGGTTATCAATCAGCAATTTAGATCTGATAATTGTATTAACAAAATTATCACAATCAAAATCTCAACAACAACAGTAAATATTTTCACAATTTACAAAGTAAATCACTCGAGACCGGATCAGCACCTGAAAGTCAAAAACAGAATGGAAAGTAATAATAAAGACTGATTATTAAAAATCACAAAAGATAATCTAAACACTGAAGTTATCGACTAAAAAAGACTGGGAGATATTAATGGAACTCAACCACTTTTATAGACCAATCGAGGTTGTCTGCTCGATGTCACGAATCTTCGTTTTCCTTTTGTTGAATTTGTTAGTGGATCGATCTACTTGAAATTTCCCACTTATCTCTCGTGCCATTGGCGGATATTTGAGCTTGCTGCCGTTTGTAGATATGTGCCTTTCAATTCTTCGCGTCTAAATATGAATTAATATTAGAACGAATCTGATTGGGCCATTATTTGACCATCTTGTGACCATTTTGATTGATTTGTGATATACCCAACATTTGTATAAGATAAAATTAAACTAGAATCGCAACATGTAATCCAACCCGTGATACATATTAAACTTCGTATAAAAATTTAACTAAATATCTTCATTGCTCATTGTAAATGTTAACATGTGTCTCCAACATCAAAATGTACAACCAATCATTTTTATCCTAATTCGTTTATCATTAGTTAGTTGAAGTCAAATCAATGCAAAAATTAGGATTTTAAAAGATCATGAAGGATTCTCATGGTTTAACTTTCATTGAGCACTAAAATCCTCAGAAATAATTAGAAGTGAATGATATCATTTGTATTGAAGATGGGAAATCAAATAGACCCACTTTATATGTAACCGATTCATATCTATCTAGATGGAAGTGTGATATTAAATGAAGTGATAACCAAAAGAAAGCATGGGAAGACATCAAACAGCAAAAATTAATATGTACATTAGGTAACACATTAATATTTATTTATTTATAGAAGAAAGTTTGCAATAATTACATTTATTGACTTTTAGTTTTGTTGAGACAGATTTATATTAACAAGTGAAATCGTTGTTTTAAAATTGATTTAAAATCAATATCAAATAAAATATTATTAAATGCTGTTAATTAGTTCTATCTTTATTTTCTTAATATTATATTGTACTAAAAGTCAGAATAATTTTATTTATCCAATATTCTGGAGAAATCATTCAAATTTTCATTTCGTTTCAAGATTGTCAAATGATGTTTCATTTTCAGAAGAAATATTTTATTATTCCAAATCAATTCTAAGCCAATATCATATTTGTATTTTACAAATCACCCATGCAACAAGAAAAAAATCGGAAATTATCCGTTTGGAATTTCCATCAATTAACACCGAGGCTCCGTTTGAGTGTTTGATAATCGGTTGGTGAATAATTCACAATTGTAGTTATAATAAATATTCCACTGCAGAAGCAAAAAATATGGTTCCAACTGATGAATTGTCGGCGATAAAAACATTTACAGATTTACTGAGTATATTATATTATAATTCGACATACAATAATTTCGTGAGAATATCAACGATCATTAACAGAATTTTGCAGACATCTTGGAAATTACAAATCGACCTTGTTATAACAAATCAAATTATAAACATGTAAGAATATTAAATTAAAATAGAACTCAAAATTTTTATTATTACGAAAAAAAACGAACGGATTTTGAATTTAAAAATATTCCATCATGGCAGTGGTCGGTATCATTATCTGATTCTTCATATCTATCTGCTTCATCATCGCTAAAATACTCAATCACATCATTTTTTGTATAAATATAATAATCATATAAATATTCATCTCCGTCGATGTCCATATTCTCAACTTGAACTGCTTCCACACCATTACATGTTACTGAAGGATTTTTTAGATGGGAATAATTTTCCAACACCTCTATATGGTAATCTTCCTCAAAACCCATGTAAAAGGATTCAGAACTTTTTAATAATGAAATGATATCATTTTTTGATAAAAATGTTTTTGAAGTTTTAATTTTCCTTGGCAATAGATCTTCGTCCAGCTTTATTCGCTTTTTCATAAAATCTTCGCTTAGTGGCTCATCATGTTTTCTTTTGAGACAATAAATTATTTGCATCTAAAATTGATGTTATATTATTTTAGAATTTTAAAATATGCAAGATATGCTTTGATGGGTGAATATGTAAAAAGAAGTGCGAATGGTAGTCACTTATTTGTTTATATTACAAATAATAACGAAGAACAACCTTTTAAAGTGAGCTCTCAATAATGTAACAATTATTTAAACAAAATTTCAATTTAAGTTATCAAGAAATACGGAATTGAAAATCAAGCAAACTACACAAGAAATTTACTTAATTGGAGTTTTTAATTTACCAAAAAAAATAAAAAATTTCCACATCAATATAAACGACTCTGAAACATTTTTACTATTATATAATAATTCGATTGAATTTGTAAATTATTCAGTGTTTTTTAGAAAACCTTTAACAAATAAAACTTATGAATGCATTAAAAGGAATATTTCTGCAGTTGATTGGTCATCAAAAGAATGTGTAACTTCCACATTCAATAATAACAATGATACTATTTATGAATGTAAGTGCACCGAAGAGGGTTTATTGGCTTTAAAAGAAGTATTCTATATTTATTTAGAATGATATTTAAAATTATTTAGATTATTCCTGGAGCTAATAGGGAAAAAATTAATTTAATATTATATAGAGAATTTCCCGATTATGATTTAACGGATGATAGAGTTAAGTATTTGAACGAAGATAAAAGATATTTCTTACCAGTGATAATGGAGATGAAAATTTTGTTGCAAGCTTTGTCAATAACAATAGTCACCTTATTTTTTTATTTGATGTTTGATTTATTCATGATTTTATTACTCCTAATTTAATTTTTAGATGTAGTTTCATGTTCAACAGAAGCAGATTTTATCACATGAGGTTATTTTTTGTATCTTCTTAATCAAATAAACGTAGATTTTAGGGAAACAATAACAATACTTATCTTTTTAATGTGCTTGGGATTGAGTCAGTTTCTCTTTTCTTTTATAACATATTATAAAATGTACAACCGAAAAGCCCACACAGGAGTAAAACATGTACCATATTTTGCTTTCTTTACATTTTTTTTCAGTTGACATGTGTGATGGGAAACTTATTTCATATGAATTATGTTGTAACCCCGTGTTACATGCAACTGTACGTATTCTTCAAGGCGGTCGCAGAAAATCAGGACACTATCCAAAACATTGTTATACCAATTTTACTAGGAGCTGGACCCAGTAATATATTAATAATTAATTAGATTCTTATTTCATATTTAGTTACATCGGCAACAATTTCGATTATTTCTTTTAAATGGATTCAGGAGTGCAGCCCAGAAGTGTTTGTTAAATTTTATTTATTATTTTTTCATAGTCAAATTACTTCACGGATGATCGATAGTTGCATTGTGATTTGTTAAATAATCTTTATGATTATAATATAAGATATTAACTAATATATACGGTAAAAATTAAAAGCCAAACTCATTTTCACTATTTAGCAATTAATTTCATTACTTAGCCCCTGTAATTTTTTAAATTTACAATAAAATCAGAAATAAGTCATTAAAAAATTCGAAAAACTGTCCAAAATTTAAGATTGTTGGGATTTGGTTATTTTTTCTTTTAATATTCACGTACTCAAAATTTTCGCTCAATCCATATGTAGACAAGTAATTCTCAGTTAATAATATTTGACGAATTATAATATATTCTTTTGAATCTCTTTGATGAATATCTCAAACTGCAATACCTTCTTGCTAGGTAGCTACTCTGGGTGATAGAAGTAATGTGTTCTGTATAAAGAGACCGAAATGTCTAATCAACAGTATTGTTTGAAAATTTTGTTGAGATTTTAAAAATTATCATTCCAAATCTTAAATTAATCTTTCATTGAGATTTCCAAATAATTTTATAAAAGATTTATAGATACATGTGAAGTAATTGACACAACGGTTCCTAACTAGGTCAACAATGACCATCCTTTGGTAACCCATTCATGTTACACCCAAAGTCTCAGTTTTTAATCTTATAAATATTATATACATCAATCAAGCGTAAACTGTGTATATCAGTTTTATATATATATTTCAAGAGATAAACATTGTTCCACTAATCATCACTATGTTTAATTGTGGTTACAAGTCTAAAAATTAGATTTTGTAACATTTTCTTACTAGCATCAATCAGGATTCGAACTCCAAATAAAGAGTATAACGATGGTTATTCGGATCAATACATTTCCTCATCTATTTCTCAACTCTGGCTTATCATTGTTTATCGACATAACAAGCTCATTATCTTATTTATCTTTCTTCAATTATGAAAATTTTCTGATTATTTTTAAAAAATCATTAATATCTTTATATTCGAAATTTTAGAATAAATTTTTATTTCACATCGAATTTTTGATGGATCGTTATGCTTTTAAGTTCAAATAGAAATGATTACTTTGAAATTTTTATCTAGATTTAATTTGGGAATCCCTCTCAATATACAGTTTATACTATTACCTAGTGTATTGTTGATTGTTGTCACGATAGCCATGTGCATCATAACATATCTGTGTACCAAAGATATACGCCAACTATATGGATTTATCGTGGCATTTATATTTGGAATTTTTAATTTAATGGCAAGTGCTCTATTGATTATATGCGGAATTGGAAAGAATATCGAAATTAGTTATTATTTCATCTTTTGCATTATTTCCGTTGTTCAGGTGAAGCTTGATTTTGATTTAATATTTAATTGTTGTTTAGACATTCTATCTTGCCATGCTGGCCATACTGTTATTGATTCTGAACAAAACTCGAGTATCTCTCATTGATCAACACTGTACCGTGGAACGAGATACAAAAGTTCTATACAGATTTTTCAGATCTCATAGATAAAATCAGATCGAAATTTTCATTTGTCATAAATATAAAATAATGTGAACGATTTTCAGTAAATAAATATTTTATTTTTTAAATATAGCATTCGATTAATAAATTAGACACACACACACACACACACATATATATATATATATAGGTACATAGATTATTTAACCTTGTGACTGATTACAGCTAAAGAACTTGAGAGAAATATGATTTGAATTAATTATTATTCAAAAATGAACTACTTCTACCAAACATCAGAACTCACGACGTTATAAATATTATTTATTTGAGAAGCACTACATTTGTTGACTAAAATACAAAAACAAAAGAAACGAAATTTGGCAAAGTTATTCATATCGTCCATTAAACCATAAGACGGGCGGAGAAGATCACGAAATAGTTGATTAATTATTCAATGATTGAACTTTAGTTAAATATTAAATGGTTATCAAAAATTACTAAGGTTAGCTTAAAATAATTTACCGATTGAAAAACGTTTAAATAAAAACATAAAAAATAATGTTACAAGTCTAACCTCTTGCAATAAATGTTCTTCGAACAAAAATTGTGACTCAAATGAATAAGTAAGTTTTCTTTCGAGTTTCTTTGTGAGTGAAGTTAAAATTTGAATATAAATTTCTAATAGCACCCATACAACTTGAAACAAAAAACCTTGGTTAAGAAACGAAACACATAATTCACACATGTACCAATAAAAAATCTGTTATAAAAAGTTATCAATCTACTTAATTATTAACTGATACAAAGTGCTTTAATAAAATAAATATTATTGAATACTGATAACCATAATGTCAATAGACACTTGAACAATTATTCTGTGAATTTGTCTGGAAAAATCAAAAATTCAAAAATTCTGAAATTTTATTTTTACACATTTAGGTTAAAAAATTTTGAACGTCTAAACATTTGGGAAATTTCTAAATCCACACTTTTTCAACGTTTCAATCATATCAAATGAAATATAAACATTAGATAACAATTTGTAATTTCCTAACTCCCTTTCTGAAATTCCCAACTTTCCAATACACACAGAATCCAAATGCACCATTGATTTCACTGATCCAGGATTTTGTATTTCCAAAACATATTTATCCATAACAATTTTCTTTTTACACGTACAACAAATATAGCCATCCATTTCAATGATGTCAACCTTAAATGATATTGGTTTCTTTGGTCTATGTTTGGGAATATCATTTCCTGGAAATATTGTTTACAAATCAATAATTAATTCCAATCTAAATCGAACCATGAGCTTCTCTATGAACATTTGGTGGAGCGACATAATCATTATTTGGAATCTGAGATGGAAAATGAAATAATTTTGAATTTCATTTATCGATAGATTTTAATTTGATTAACAATTATCATTATTTATTAAATAAATAATATTTTTAATATGCTTATATATATACATAGAAATTTGAAAACACAAATCAAAAATCGTACAATTTTATAAATCCCGCAATTAATGATTTCATTGGGACTCACATCTTCCATATTTATGGTGATGCACACAAGGCCACGTATTTCGGTTTTGGTAAAACAAGATTCCAAACAATTGCGACGAATATGAAACATCTTTGCATTACTATTTTGTACAGGAGCTTTTGAGTATACGAAACACGCTTGTCTTGGCATCAGCTTGAATCCACATCCTTCACAACAGACTGAATAATTGTTACAAGTATCGACAAATAATTTCAACTCATCATCCGTATTTCGAGCTAAAATGGTAATTTCGAATTGAAAAATTATCTCACGAAATGTTTCAGAAATAATCTCATAAATGAAAAGATAAAATATTGAGATCAATTAAATATGTTCTTCAGATAACAGTTATCAATGTCAAAGGTTCACCCACTGTCATCGAAAGATTTGGAATTTTCAATGCAATCATTTTCAGTTAAATAATTTAATTAAATAAAATAATTAAATTGAATTATAAATTTTAGAACAATAAACACTTCACATGGAATCATTAGACCGGGAATTTAACGAATATTCCATTTGAAATTTTAGTAAACAAACAAATTACGAGCTGTAAAATTATCTGAGCGTATAACTTCCATATAAATTATCAATATTTGGAAAGTGTAATTTTTAATACATTATTATTGCTAATAGGAGTATGAAAACTGCCCTTAACCAAAACGGGTCACAAATTAATAATCCAAGAACTAAATTGATCAGAAATCAACTTTAGGTCTTGAATGACATCAATTTTAAATACACACACATATGTATATCTATGCCGTATTTTCCGGACTGAAAAACGCATCTTAAAACATAACTTCTAGGATTTATTAAGTCTGAAATATTTAAAAAAAAAGATGGAGATGATGTTAATATAAGCGGATGTGACATTTTAGATGATGAAGAGCATTAAATCTTGCTATACATTGTTAATTTAATCATAGTCCGGAAAATACATAAAATATATAAATAGACAGATAACTAACGAGATTCTACTTCAAATCCTTTTGTTTCTTGAATCGGCTTCATATTAAAATCAATATTCTATGAAAATAGATACAAATATTACTGTTCTTCCACACACAAATTCTAAAATCACCTCATTACGGAAACCACAATTAATCAGACTTTTAACAACTGCAAATTGATTGTTACCGGGTACGGAACCTTTGCATTTTATTGAAGATAGATAATCGCTTGTAAAACCACGCAATTGTAAGCATTGGTTGGACACATGGTAATACTGAGATGTCATTGGAGCATTAGCTGAAGAATTTTGCATTCTTCCTTTATGATGCAAAGCCATTTCATTTCGATAGATTTGCTTGAAACATCCACCACATTTATCAGCATTTTGAATACTTTCATAAATAAAAATTTCATTATGAAGAAACAAATTGTCATTTGGAGCTGGTGGTTGTTTCTTGAAATTTTTCAAATTTCCACTAACTGAAAATGAATATAATATTCACAGATCATGTTGATAGATTTGGAAAAATAAACGTTAATTATTCAAAGGGTTAAACCAATCGATCAACCCGCACATTTTCTACGATTTATGAAATTTTGGCGAAACTGATTAAGAAATTCCTTGAGAATAATAATCAATTATTATTCTATTTTATTGAAATAATATCGATTAAATATCGATACAATAATATTTTGATATATTCCAACCAAAAGATTTCAATAGATATTCGATGCTTCACCAATTGATAACATATTACAACTATAATATTTTTTACAGTTTTCATCTATTCGATATAGATAGACATTTTCCATTCCCATAATTGATCTCACGGCAATCCAATAGATTCTTCTTAAATCATTGCTCATTGAATTCATCATTAAATCGTTTATGGTCCAATGTTATCCTATTCTATTAGTATTGACTTTGCAATTAATGGCTTCATATTAAAAATTACTCTCTTTATTGTAAGAATTTTTAAATTCAATATAATATACCCATATTTACGATATGATTCGATCAATTTGAGATAACTATCTGCCGAAATTCGTCAATATTGGAGTAATTATTCAATCTTTTTTTGATTGATGAATTTTTGAGGAAATTTTAAAATTAGTGTTATGAGCGTCATATACTGACCATAATTTCACATTAAAAATACTTGTTAATAGATGAAACTGTGATAGACATTCGTACATCACTTATCTTAGTTGAGAGACAGTCTTTGGTTTTATTTCAGAAAATTCATTCGATTTAAAAATTACAAAATACTTCACTTTGGATTTGGTGAGTATGGGCTCAAGTAAATAAGGAAGATTTTGATTGAATAGAGATTATATATATATATATATATATATATCGAATTATTAGGTGTATTAGTATGATTCCGGCTTTTACAAAAATGAGTTAAAATTTGTATTTCAATGAATAAATTTAATT
>JBBMOY011177988.1:0-10025 GCA_037951405.1 Platydemus manokwari | reverse complement strand
ATTTTATTTGAATATATTTCTTTTGTAATAATATTTTCTTTTCGAATATCATTAAGATTTTCCAATATAATTTCAATAACTATCTCACAATTCTTATGTGCCAACCAATAGCTTTCCATTTCAGGAAATACGAGAAATAAGTCTGCTGAAAGAAACATCATAAAAATATGGATTTAAAGTTGAAAAAATTGGAATGGTTAGAATAAAACATTTTTAATTATCTATCTATTTTGATCAATGTTCTTTTAATATTTAGATTATTATTATCATTATTATTGTTATTACCATTACTCGTGTTATTCCAATATTTTTGTATTTCTATGGTATTGGGAAACATTTGATAGTCATTAGATTGACAAGAATTTCCCATTAAAATCCATTTTCTAAAGGTCTCAAGCTCTGATGTTGTTAATCAATATAAGTTGCCCGATAATTTAAATGGTTGCCATATTTTGATGCGTTTAAGGCTTACGTTTTAATCCTATTAATCTTATCAGTCTCAAAAAGCTAAATTTTAATTTAATGTTGATCACTGCTGTCATATTCAGTCAATCGTGGTTCTGATCAAGCCCTGGGTACGTTCAAATGAACCCTTAATTATTATATTCTTTATTCGCCTCGCGAATATATCAATATCAAACGGCAACAATAATCTATCGATTTTGATGCTATAACGATTTTAACAAATATCAGTCTCAATTAATAACAAACACTTCGGTTTTACAAAATGTTTATAGACACCAAAATGACAACTAACACCAACTATAAATTACTACAATAGCAAATGGTTTAAATCAAAATATAAAATTATTCGAAAATGCCTATCAAGATTCAAGTTAAGTTACACGGTTAATAAACTGGACGCTCTTGCAGCTAAACCATCTACAAGGATGTGAGACAAAATTCTATAATATGAGATATGCACGAAATCTATAATAACGATCAGTTTTTTATATATGATCGGACTTATGTTGATTGGTATATGCTTGGTATATAAATGATGGCTCTGGAAAATATGGATCGATGTTGATTTCGCGCGAATAACGATTAACAGTACGACAGACTTCAAATTGGAGATTTTGTAACAGTTTCTTTTTCGTTCTTTAATAAATTGTGACGTTTTGCCCCTTATTTGTACGATTCGGGGGACGATATTAATCGTCACGCATTATTGAAGAAATTGGATACATTTATTTTAAAATATAAAAATTGGCAATCATTTGATGATATAAATAATAAAATATATTTATATTTATCATCTCATATTCCTTAAAGATATTAATATGATTATTATTATTTTAAACGTTTAAGAATTATTATTATTACAATTATTATTATAATTATTTCTTTTCAGATAAATTATCCGAAAGCTTGATTTGACAATATTTAATTAAAAAGATAAAATAAAATACAACGCTTGATTTATCAAGCTTATCAATGTAATTGTTACAACTAATGCTGCTTGAATGATCAAGCCAAAATTGCTACATTATACATAAAGTGCTTGTACAGCCAAGACGTGCATAATTAATTTTTTCAGTTAGATGAGACAATTGGATTGTCAAAATCGTTACAGTTCATTGAAATTGAATTTTTCTGCCGAATCTCAACACTTTTAATAAGCATATAAACTCCATAATTAAAGAAGTCAACTGCAAAAAATTAAGGCAAAAGTCACTACATATTTGATGTACCGAAATATTTTGTTTTTGAAATATGTTTTTTGATCCTAGGAGTAGGAATAAATTTATTTAGCTTACTGAATCTGTAGTTCAGATAAAGAATTGTTATCAAATATCCACACAGAATATAACATATTTTCTAACATTGGTTTCTTTACCAATTCATGTTTTTGATGAAATTCCTTCTCCTACACTCGAAAAAAGCAAATATTTTATTTAAGCTCCATTAGTTATTGCCTTTTATTGTTAACATTTCCCTTTCTTGATATTATTATCTTCTGAAAAAATAATTTTAATGTTTTTTACATTTATCAGTAGTATAGTTCTTCTCCAAACATTTTGTATTTGCGAGCCAACTCTTCATTATGATTTTATCATTGATATTCATTATCAGTCAAATAAGCTGTTTTGATGTCATTTCTTTCAATTAATCACTTTGAATTTGATCAATTTATTTTATTTGATAATATTTTATAAAGAATTGTCGCTTTGGAAACAGTCTTAAAAATTGAGAGGAAACATTGAAATGGAATCAATTTTAACAGAATATGGCTCTTCTTTTAAATAGATGGTATCATTGATAACTGAATCATGGCAGCAGTCGATAATTCTAATAAGTAAATTCAAAATGATCTATGCAGTGGAACACTGGAAGCAAAAACTACCATCATGAAATAAATAAAATCACTTCAGAAATTCTGAAAGATATACTAAATAAATTGCCATAAATCGTAGCGAAGTGAATAAAGAAACGATGAGGCTTAATAGATTTTATCTTGAGCTGTATTAGAACTCAACTGAGACTGATCACGACAACAGTGATCTTCAACGTATTAAAATCTGAGACTGATATAAATAACAAGTCAATCTCAACAACTTCGAAACACATCAAGTTTAGCACTAAATTCTAAAATACATATTTATAAGAAATTATTTCTCCTTTCCAACAAAATATTTTCGAGTCGTGAAACAATTTATAATATATTATCTGATGTATCTCATCTCAACCACCTATCTAAGCAATCACTTGTCTTATCACTTTCATATTTTATTCGATTTATCACTTTATTGAACTTTATTAACTTCTTCATTTAAACAAAATCTTTACAATAAACTAAAATCAACTAGTTGGATTTAAAATTACGTACTGATAATTTCTTTTGCTGTAGATTATCAGGCGGGAAATTAAAACATGTTATTCAATACTTGTCATTATCCAAATTCATGTTTATAATCAAATCTCTTCTTTTAAAGCTGGAAACATAAATTTATAAGATGTTATAATCCGATTTTCTATTAAAAATTAAATTGTTTAAATGTTTGTAGGTCAATATATATATAGTGAATTTCAGTTGTCTATCAGTGCGTGCAAAATTGAATAGTAACGTCTTATAAAAATTATTAGATAAACTTCTTCCTCAAGCTAAATTTTTCATCACCATCTAGATTCACAATATTTCATAAAATAGTTAAAAATACTTTCCCATCATTCAGTACTAAAAAATTGATTAACTTAGCTTAAAAACATCAGGTAATTACCGATTAAAATTATATAATTATTAAAATGCCACTTTGGCATCACCGATAGTTTTACCATCTTTTCCCAAAGTCTATTAACTCTCCTTCTTCATTAAATAATAGAATTCATTGATGTGTTACCTCTAAAATTTCATAATCCATAAATCAATATTCAAACTTTCAAGTCAAATATCATTTCAAAATCAGCCATTAAAATTTAATATTTATCAACTTAATCTTCATCATTCACTTATCATTAGTCAATTTAGAAAATTATTGCTACTGTTTTAAAATTACTCTAACTTTTTGGATAATATCTCAATTAGAACTGTACATAAATGCATAATCATATCATATACACATTAATAAAATAATTTTACTTTCTTTTCTTCTAAATATTTCACCATAATCATTTTTTAAAACTTTTGATAATCTCAAATTGATTCCGAATTTATTTTAATTTCTTTCGTTTAAAATCAAATTCCTATTTAGATTTTGATTCTGAATAACCAATAATTGCTGACTCCATAAGCTTTATTTCTAACTCACGTGCAACTCAAAAAGTATCACAAAATTCCAACCAAATCTTGACTTTCAACTGCACAAGTATTAATCAGTACGACTCACAAATTAATTACAATATTCAAAACACGTAACCAAAACTTGGACTCCAACTGGTAGCTAATCACTTTTATACATTGGTATTCATACTCGAGATCTTTGTGTAATATTTTTGTCAAGCTTGTATCACATTTTGATTTGATTTTTACTATTCTATGTTTCTATTAGGGTTATTGATTTTTGTATATGTACATTGATCATTCCCTATGTATGTTTTGTTTTGTGGATATGTCCCTTTTTCTAATTAACTTAGCTTTCCATCTAACTCAACTGTGATTGGTTGATTTCCATGTCTGTATGTAAATGTTTAAATTGCTAAAGCAAGGATTCCTACGTGCAAACCCGTTTATTGTTTGGAAAATTTTGTCTCTCTAAACACCATTCAAATCACAACACTTCTACATGATTTTTTAAGATTTGAAGTTGAAATTTGTGCTAAGAAAACGCATGACATATTTAATAATATGATACTACGTGATTTCCTTAGTGTCTCTTAATTTCTTTATATTGTTAAAAATAGCGAGTATTTTTCTAATATTTTTAATATTTAATTTCAAACAACTAAAATTCTTCTTATGGTGAAAATGTTTCTATATATAATTAAATAAATTATGTAGTTTGTGGAAATTTAATATTTTATTTTTTGGTCTCTTTTTCTTAACTTTAACCAAATTAATTTCTACTTTAAATATCACATTTCATCCGGCGACACATGCTAAATTTCATATATATCATCTTATTTATAATTTAAAGCAACAAATATTTTATTTTATGAGCAAATTATCTAATAAAGTATTAATTTATTTCTCCTTCATTAAATTATAAAATAAAATGTTTTGTTATCTAATTTCTTTCAATTTTTTGCAGAATTCATATTTAGCTTAAGTATTTTTACCCTACTTAGTCTTTTACCTCGTTTTCTCAGTTTCACGTCTCTTAATTTTCAGTTAAAATTATTTTAAGCATTTGTTTTAAAATTTTAAAATTTTACAAAAAATAAAATGATGTTTTAATTAACTAATCATTTCATGACATAACAATATAATATTTAATTTCTATTTTCTTAATAATTAATGATCATTTGAATTATAATTCTCCTAACTTAATTAAAATTTTTCGTTACTTTAGAAGCTCATAACAAATTAATTTCTAATATTATTGTTTACAAAATTACTCTTCTCACCTACATAGCCTGATACAATTGAAAATACAGATCTTTTCAGTAGTGATCAATTACTCTCATTTGTTACAATCATCAATTACAATCTAATATTAAAAATAATATCGTTTTATATTTATTAATAAATTAATATAATATAACATAATATCAGTAATATTTATCATTGTTTTCATTATTTCGAAATTATTATTAATATTATTATTATTATTGTTATCATTATTATTATTGTTATTATTATTTTTATTATTATTATTATTATCATTAGTATTATTATTATTATTACCATTATTATTATTATTGTTTTGTTATTTCAAATGATTCACACAACCTTTCGAAATAAAATTAATAACAACTCAGATACAATTACTGCAAGACTAAGCAATACATTTTGTTTTATTGATCAAATTATTTTATTTCAAGCTTTGGTGATGTTCAACAGATCATTCCAGCTCTTTGTTGAAAGATTCATTTTTAAAAAATCGCCTTTAGCTTTGTAAGCTTGTTGGAGTTTCTTTCGAATTTCATTCATTTCGTCCTTTTTATTGGGGTCATCTTTTAGTTTTTTATGTTGCTTAGATAAATGTTGGATCTCCATTTCTAGTTTTCTAAATAGTTCGTATTTCTCACCAGGTAGACTTTTCTTCAAATGTTGTTTAAATCTTTCAAAAAATTTTTTACCACACCTTGTATTATTCTTAAATCCACGTATATCTTTATAGGCTTTTTTCTTAGGTGTTTCTCTCATTTCTTCGTTCTTATCGGGATCTACTTTTTGCTTGATAAGTTCATGGGGTGGTTGTTTTATTTCTTCCTTCTTATCGAGATCTACTTTTTGCTTGATAAGTTCATGACGTGATTGTTTCATTTCTTCCTTCTTAACGGGATCTACTCTATGCTTGATAAGTTCATGATGTGGTTGTTTCATTTCTTCCTTCTTAACTGGATCTACTCTTTGCTTGTTATTTTCATTGCGTGATTGTTTCGTTTCTTCTTTTATATCGGGATGTCCTTCTTGGCCGATAAGTTCATTACGTGGTCGCTTCATGTCATCATCGAGTTTCTGAATTTGAATTTGCTGGTCACTTGAAACTTTTTTCTTATGATATTTTTTCATTTTTTCCAAATTTTCTTTAAACCTCTCAATGTTATTCGGTTCTATCAGATGTTTATTACCTCCCTTGCGAATTTCTTTCCTTACGTCGTTTTTACCCAAATCCTTTTTTAATTTTTTCAATTGATGTTGCAATCTTTTGATTTCGTTTGCGAGTTTCTCGACTTTTTCATTTTTGTCTTCAGATTGAATTTCTTTTCCAGATTCATTCAATACTTCAATATTATCATCCTCGGATCCTTCCACTACTAAATCGACTATTAGAATCGCCATAAAATGGCATAACAATAAAATCACATCGATTTTCATTTTGATTTATTCACATTTTACTCCAACTATTTATATAAATCTTCATTCAATTATCTTAATGGAACCTCATATCCATTATCATAATGGGTCACCATTAAAACCTGGTAAAATGTTACTGATTTATGAATTGTGAATCATTTTGAACACAAACGATCGATATGATTAAGTTGTTGTTATTAATTAGCGAGATCATTAAAATCTTCAAATCAATTAATATCATTTTAGTTTTAATTAGCCAACTAAATTATAATGTAATGATGATAAAATTCCATTTAATTAATTATACAATTAACTTCCATATGTGTTTATTAAAAATTGTATAATGATTTTTAATATTTCATCGATAATTCAATAAAAATATAATATAATAATTAACTAATATTGATTTGTTATCGATTATATATAATTAATTGATAATTTTATTTTATTCAGGTTTTATTTTCTTTCAATTTTTATAATTTGTGTTATCACACGTGTTTACTCCACGTGCAGAGCTTTGTGCACAGTGAAGGTGCAAAGATTTATTACAAAACATAAAAATTTCTCGTTACACACTCAAAGTCAGAAATACTTGTTTTCATAGTCAAAATTGTTTAAATCATAATCGATTTCCACAGGCATGAATATGTTTACTGTGTACTTTACTTTTTTCTGATCTTCTTGTTCCGCAGTCACCCCGTACTTCATGAATTACCAGGCTGAAATACAGAAACAGAATACATTTGTGAAACAATAATAAAACCCATCTCCATGGGGAAATTTTCTGATCTGAAATGAAAATGTAAGGCAATTTTTATCATTGATTGTTTTTCTATAATTGAATGATGTGAGTTATTCAGTAATACTAGTAGGTCATTCAATAATACTGTAAAATCCCGAGTATAAGCTGTAGCTAATACGTCCGTAACGGCAACATTTTTGAATTGCAGCTAATATGATGTGCAGCTTAAACAACTAAAAAACAATTCAAATCGAAGATAAGATTATTTGTTTCAATTTTCAACTTCACACTCCTCAAAAAAATGTCATCTGCAGCTTATCCTCGGGATTTTACAGTATTTCTATTTTCTTATCTCGAAATATTTATTTATATAAATGATCGGTGATTTTTGATACTCGAAAATATTACAAAAATTTAAAGTAATCAATGTTTTGTTGAAAATAAACTTTTAATTATATCGTTATTGATCAGAAATTTCGATGATTTGTTCGATGTTCTTTCTTTTTTTTTCATTTCTTTCAAACACGCATATACATAAATATATATCCTTACAAACAATTAAGTGAGCCGCAGTGTTCGAAATTTTCCTCTAATTTGAAATTCCCGCTGTGAGCATTTTAAATTAAATTAAACATTTTTAATTTTTTCTCATATAAAATCAAATTTACTTGTTTAACTAATTTAAATATGATTTGATATCGTGACTTTTCAGTTCGTTTTCGATGCGTGTTTTATAAAAATAGTAGCCGCTGACATAGCGACCACACATTAGTATTCGATTTTGATAAGATTAATGACTGAAAATTATGGAAAAAAGGCGGAAGATGTTAAGACTATATAGAGATTATTCAAAGAAGATTTAAGAAGATATTGAGAAGATATAAAGATGTAGAGAAAATATAAAGGAGACATAAAGAAGATATAAAACCAATATGAAACAGATCGAAGAACCAGAGTTGTTTATGTAATTAAATATGTGATCATTCGATATAGTGTCAATTATGAGTAACAAGAAAATCAAAGATTTTAAAGAAAGGCTGATGTGAGCATTTTAAATGGAATTAATATTTTTGAATATTTTATTTTTTATAAAATTTAATTTTATAGAAAATTAAATTAAATTGTTTAAATGACAGTATTTAAACATAATTTGATGTCATCACTTTTCAATTGGTTTTCGATGCGTGTTTATAAAAATATCGGCAGTTAATGTTCCATATTTTTTGAGAACGACAAAGTATTATGCTTCGTCATGTGCTACCAATGTGCGTATTATCAAGGAACCCAAATATAATTGTTATTATTGTTTGTTAAAGCAATGGTTTCATAAATGTTTTGAAAGTAACTATGACAACAAGCATCAATTATGTGCTCACTGTTATCGAATTTCATTACGTTCATTATCAGACCTGTTTTTATTTTCACTTTATTCAGATTGATGAGTAACACATTTTAAACTCGAGTAAAACAATTTTATGAGCCGTTTCCACGTGAGTATCTCAAATCTACATCAATCGAAGCAGTCGGAAGTTTGTATTACATAAGCATTCCTAGGAAATGATACTAATCTCGACAAAGATTAGCACTACACAAATGTCAGGTGATGAACACAAAATAACATCACCAATTGATTTATGAGCTAATAATGATGGAATTCAATTTTTCTTCATATTTGTTTTAATCAATATTTGCATTGTCGATGTGTGCCTTTTCTTGCTTAGTACAGAGTTGTTATTTTCAAGTCCATTGTAATTTTCCTTCACTGGTTTTCCTATTTCAAAAGCTTTATAGATTTAATTATTTGTTTTGTTTTTGTAATGCCAAATAATCAATCATATTATATTTACGGTAAAGCCTTTTAAAATACTATTATGGTTTGTGTCGTATCATTTTTGTTTATAATCTTTCATCAATATGGCACAAAATTATTAAAATTCTTAATTATAAAAGTATTTTAAATTTTTAAATATTAATTAAAAATATAAAATTATAAAAATGTAAAAAAGGTCTTCTAATAAAAGGTTGATTTAAAATTAACCTTGAAAACATAATTGATAAAATTATCGATCTACGAGTTTCTTGACATTCTTGTGGAGATTTAAAAAATATGAATTCTTTATACGAGTTTCACTGATTTATTATTAATTTAATTATTAATGATAGCAGCAATTATATTGTTAAATATATATACAATTTCTTTGATCTGCAAACAAATTTTATTTCGTTAAAACAAATCATATAAATAAATATGCGTGTAAATATTAATTTTATACTATAATACATTGATATCGTGAAAGTCGGTAGCTTGGAGTTAATTATTGATATGAATGAGAAGGAAATATGTTAATCAAAGGGATAGATCGAATTTAAAGGTAGTTTTCTGAACTCAGGATCGCAAAATTAGAGCATAAAGCAGACAACTACTTGGATAAAATTAATTAGAGTTTTCTCAGATTAGATTAATCCTATTTTCTCGAAAGCGGCGACCTTTCAAATCAATTTTATCTGAGATGGTGCCTTTCATAATATAGAGCATTGGGTTTGAACTTAATAAGTAACATAAATTATTAATTTTTGTTTTAATTTATCAATATTTCTAATTTAATTCTTCTACAACTTGAAAAAAGTATTTCAAATTGCATTATTTTAAAATACAAGAATGAAATAAGAAATAAAATTTTGCTTTTGAGCAGTCACTCGAAACTCGAAAGGCTGGGATCTGGGGATCTGGAAAATTCTTCTGAGAATGAGCTTATACAGACAGTAACATTGACATTAATTATTTATCGGTGTGTATTGTATCAATATCCCAATGCGTTTAGGCGCATGGAAATGGCTGCTTGAGTCACACCCAATGATTCCGCAAGTTCTTCTTGTGCTTGA
>JBBMOY011177877.1:0-10026 GCA_037951405.1 Platydemus manokwari | reverse complement strand
TATCTTATCAGTACATGTATATGTATTTTTTGAGAATAAAGAACGTGATATGTGTCTCTGTGTGTATCTGTGTGCCTGTCTCTCAATCTCTGTGTGTGCGAGTGCGTGTGTGCATGCGCGTCTGTGTTTGTGTATTAGTGTGTGTGTGTGTGTGTTTTATCGTCCCTTTCTCGTATTGTATTTTGATAATAAATGATAAGTATTTTCATTATTGATAAAAATCAAATTGTTATTTAACAAAGGGATCACTAGAAAATGTTTTCAATATACACCAATATAATATATATAAAAATATGATCTATAAAACCCATTTAATTAATTCCAACTCATTGGGAAGTGTCAAAAAATTCAGCCTATGCAAATTCATTTCAATTCATAAACAATAGTCAGGTGTATCGATTTAAGGAAATCGTTTTCATAGTAAATTTATTAGTTTTGTTTTGAAATGATTGTGAACTCTTTCATCTAATTGTATACTGGAAACCTGTGTTTTACGACGAAATTTGTTTAAATAAATGTAGTCATCCATCAATTTGGTCAAATCGATACCAGAGAATTTTACAAGGAACTATTATCATCTGTTATTTTAATGGAGATTTATTGTATAATAAATTTAGATTTTCAACAATTTGAAAAATTTAGATACTATTTCAGTAAAACATTTTATTATTAATAAAAATTTGTTAAATTTATTAAATGTAATCTTTGAAAGTATATTCGGAAAAATGCTTAACAGTGTTCGAGGAATTGTATTCTAAATTGGAAAAAAATAGCGGGTTGATAAATAAATAATATGCTTTATTAATAATAATATCTTAACATAAAATTTGATTGTGCAATCGTTTGTCTCCAATTACTTGAAATTTATAATTATATTTATGATTTGTAATTATTTTATAAGATGTTTTATAAGATCACAATGCACAAACTTTAACGAAATTTCATAAAGTAACTATGTCCAAGAAATTAACAACCTCTGCTAGAATGACAATTATAATTAACGACAAGTCAAGGAAATCAAATAGAAATAGAACATTTAAATGGTTGTAGCATAATCACAATATAAAGAATAGGTGACAAATCAAGACTTTTAAAGACAATGACCAGTGATGATTATAGCACACAGAAAATTTTACTTAAGAATTCCTGAAAAAATATAACATATCACCACAGAAAATATTTTGGCTTGGTTTCATTTTGGTCAGATAACTGTCCTTGTTTCGATATTAGTGTATATATTTGGGAATGCATTTCAACAAAAGGCTCAGTAACACAATTAAAAATAAAAATCCAAATAAAGAAGACTACCCAGACGTAAAGCATGTACTTTACGTCAGTTGCAAAAGAATTATATTGTAAATGAAATATTTCTTTTTTAAAAGAAAATTCAACTTCCTTAACATCTATTAAATTGGTTGTTTTAATTCAGTGATATTTAAAAAATTTGCAAAGGTTTTCTGGAATTCATATAACCATATCAATAAATTGTAAATAATTTGAAATTAGTCAACAAAAATTAATTGGATATAATTTCTTCACCCTTCCAAATCAATGTTACAATCAGTGCTTTTCAAGTTTCCAAATGGATTAAAAAGAAGAAAGAAATCGAGGGAATAATAAAGACCGTTCATTTTAATTATATTAATTTTGTAAATACCCGGAAATCTTTATTGAAACTGATTCTTTGTATTACTTATTAGAATGAGTTAATTCTAAGGATATATTAGTGATTTGTTATTAGTTTTATCTCGTACATTTCTTGGTTGGTAAATCTTGGTCTTACATTTACCTAGTTTGAAACTTATGTGCAGTAAAGATGAACATCACACAGAAATGCGAATGTTCACCTTGGAACTCTCGTTTTGACGTTGCACACACACACACACACACACACACACATATATATATATATATATATATACATGTATAACAGTCGGCCAATCATAGAAAGTATAAATCGAAGATTCTAATTCGAAAAAGGACACAGAAGTAGTACACATGTAATGATTAACCAATCCCGATTATAGAAAATTGATAAGTCCAATCGAAACTGGAAAAATCGATGATTTAATGCAAGTCCTGAGCTGATTTTTATTTTTATTGGAGTGAAGCATTTATGTTTATTATGTGCTGAGTAGCACGACTTTTTTTGACGACTTTGCAACTTATTATTCGTATATTTACTTAAATCAATGTTCGAATAATTAATATCTTAACAGTTTTTCTCGAAACCAAAAAATCTCATCATTAGTAATTTGTTATCTAGTTGTTGATTATTTTTTTTGGTAATAAGTTCCTTATCGTTTTATATCATTTTCTATAAGCTTTAAATTAAAATGATAGATTTTTTTGAAATCAGATCTTAAAGTTTTTAAATATCCTAGCTTTAATTTTAGATATCCACCATTTATCCGAATGGTTTCCAATGGAAAACTTTAATTTTATTTATACATAAATAAGCTCTAACGAGATTAAAAAATTTATCAAACAACTCGATCGTAACAATAATTTTTATTCAAAAGTTGCTTTCTTCATAAATCTTTAAATAGGTTATATTTACATGTAATATTTAAACAATCATAAAAAATTAATTTATTCTTAGTTGAATGAACATTGGATAAAAAAATGATGAGTTTTGGGAATTCTTTTAAATTTAACTGGGTGATATTGAAAAAATTGGAAATTGCTTTTCAAACAGAAATGTTACATTGAGCAATTATTGTGAATTCTATTATTATTGCATAAATAATTTGCAAATGCATTGAGTTAGTTAATGTTAACTATGAATAGTTATCGATGTGTGAATATTATCTAAGTTGGTTATTTTAAAATAAGCAAATAAATTCCATAATATTTTTGGACTTTCAACTAATTGGATACTCCGGGTATCTTAATTCGGAAACATTCAACATATCAACTCAAAATGTGGATTCTCTGATTCTTTACTAGAAATTATTTTGCCACAATTGAATTAATGCAGCTTCAATTTTCTTTCGAAGCATTTTTAAAGGATTCTTTCAACAAGAAACTGGTAATAGTAATATAAGAGATAAAAATGGATGATAACGCCTAATAATCAAAATGATTTAAAAACCAAATAACGGCTTAAAAGGTTCATAAAAGCTATCGCAGTGAAATTCTATAACAACTTCAAAGGAAAACTCTAATTAAGAGATGAAGTTTTGTGTTCTGAAGTGGCTACAGTAAGCAGAAGCTAGAGTCCAATATATCTACCAAGAAAAATAGTTACTTTTCAATTTTTTAAATAATAGTTGTTTAACAAAATACTGTAGTATTTATTGAGAATGGACAAAACAAGATATCTTCATGTTATGTCATAATGGAAATAACACACTGGTTGATTATATTCTGATTATTTGCTTATCATCAAATATGTTGAAAAACAATTATAATGGGATACATAATTATGAAATTTGAATATAATGATAGGTGCGCATTAGTCGAACCAATAACATCATGATTCCGTTTGAGAATTTTGTATCGCTTGAACCGATCGTTGTCTAAGCTCATCATTTCAGAAAGTTCATTATCAAATCCAAGTATCTGTTAATTATTGTTTATAGATTTATCAGGCCCATAAACCTAGTACTAATTAGCAAACAATACAAGACCAGTATATTCAATTCTAGCATCAATGTTTAAACTTATAGGTATGATTTTCGTAGACCAATATTTACAGATTTAGCAATTTTTTGAGAAAAGCTGATAGAGTCAGCTAGACGTTTCAAAATTTAGAAAGAATTAATCACCCGATACATGTCAAATGGACTCTTTGAAACTGTATTAAGAACAGTTCGAGATAAGTTGGTAACAACATTATATTTTGAAAACAACCCTAGTAAAAATCGTTCATCTAATAGAATTTACTGACATCCACGTAATAGAGCACCATTCCATATTCCTTGTTCAAAAATTCATTAGAAAATTATATTTATATACATGGGTTCTGGTTGCACAAAATGAGTCATCAGAAAAGGAAACAGAATGCCAACTAGAACCTGTGGTTGTAAACTTGAAGTTTTGCTGTTGAGTAGGAATTTTTATCGATAAAAAATCACATAAGATATTGGCAATGGATTATGATATGAGCCTAATTAAAATCTTAAAATTTCAAAGTTCAAGTCCTTATTGATTTCCAAGGTCAATCAGAACCTAAAGGAATTTGAATGGTTGAGAATAACATTAAGAGCAATGGAATAGGTATGTTCTAATATTAATTCTCCATAGTTTATGTTGATTAATTTAAAGTACTTAAAGAATTTACATATTAATTTCAGACTTTATTCGATATAGTTTTCATATATTTCGAGACAAACTACATTAATCGAGACGCAAATTTGCTTGATAAACTACTAAATTTAATTAATGCGTTTTTCATTAATTATCGCTGATGAATTTCCATAATTAAAATAATTATTTGAGCTAAAAATGTAAAAATATCTTTGAGCTGTTTAACAAATTATTCTTTAGCATTAAAATGATCACAATGAGTAGTAGCAAGACAAATAAAGATAGAGATAACAATTAAATATAATTGTCAGGATATAAAATCAAAGTGGGAAATGAATTATTTAATAAAACAGTACCAACAGAAAATATTTTCATGCTTTTTGTTACCAGAAAAAATGTTACACTCCAATAATTTGTTCAGATGCAGTGATAGGATTTTCTCTGATATCGCTATGGCAAAATGACTCTTTTATGTTGACACATGTGACAGAAGAAAGATACTCTGATAGAATAATCAATTTCCCGCAAAATTACATTCAGTTCTTTGCCATTTTGAAATTCTAATCAATATTAGTATTTATGTGTCTAATAGATGCAGTAATCATACAAATTAAAGTTCTGAGACAGACTTGGTAACTGAGAACAGTAGCCACTTCTTAAATTAAACTATCGCAATTTTCGTTTGTCGACATTTGCCTAAATAAAATTGCGTTTGACACTGTAGATTGATCCCATAAAAATAAAGAATAAAAGAAATAAAAAAAATTAATTTCAAGTCGAATTGCAGCAAAAGATTGTCAATTAATTTTCAGTTATTCATCAAAACACTTTTTCTTTGGTTTTCATCGAAAAATTCATAAATAAATTGAGAGAAAAATTCAATTTCGCAATAGCATCAGTACTATATAACGATGTACCCGGTCTAATGGCATTTTTTTAAAAGTAAAATACGAAATTTGATGAAATTTGTTTGATGGTTAGAAATTTTTCGTTAATTCCTTTGACAATAATGTCGGGACTGGTTTTAATAAGAAAATACTATGGCAAAATAATAATAAAGTGATCATGAATTCGAATCGATTAACGAACAAGTTATGAATTAATTAATTTCTGATCCCATTCAACATTAATTATGTTATAGGACCACGAAGCCAACAGCATTAAAATAACTAAAAGCCACTACAACATGCTTCATACGGCTAAAAATTAAATTTAAAAATACATCAAAATAAACACTGAAATAACTTTTAAAAATCGCCAAAGAAATGAAATGATTTTGAAACGGTTACATATGATGTGAATATCAACCTTCGATTTTTTCTATCTCAATACTGGTTTGGCTTAGTACGCTACGAATTTAGATTAACCTGGTTTATACATATAAGAAAAGATTTATGCAGAGACAGTGAGAGAGAGAGATAATTGACAATTAATCCGAGAAACAATCAAATGAGAAAAAGAAAATGAAAAAGAAAATTTCAATTAAAGACAAAAATATTTCCAATATTTTTCCCAATGATGAAAAATATTTTGTCACGGAAAAACTAAAATATCCATCACGGATCAAATTACTTGAGCTCATAATTTACCATATCGAATTTTCCAGGCCTACGAAACCAGAATGGATAAAAAAATAAATAAAATTTCAGACGAGAAAAATAATTTCTAAAAGATATCTTTGAACTGGGGCAACAAAGAAATGTTGTTTTTTCTCCTTCATTTGAAATTGGACCTTTGAAGTAAAACAAATTTAAATAATTCGATCAATTGTGGAAGTAAAACAAATAATTGCCTCTCATCAATTCTAAACTTTACGATAGTAGATTGTTCACATTTTTTCTCTCTTTTATTTAAATTATTTATTAAATATATCTCAGCAAATAAGTCATTGTAATCAAGAATTTTATTAATCAATTATTTTAACGAAGAAAATATTATTTAATAAATAAACTTACTGAATCCGTAATTTTAAACAAGATAGAAATACCAAGATGGACCGGTTTATAAACTTTTAATCTGTTAATACCCCTCAACTGGCAAAATCTTTATTTTATTAACATTGGAAGAAGGGTACGGATATGGAGTCTAGGGTCCGGTCTTTAATGGGTTCCTTGATATGTGCTATTATTGTTTTATCACTGAAAAGGATCACCACCTCATATCAAAAAGATCTTTCTCTACTTCAATAAAACAAATAACGAAAACTTGCTTTTTCATTTATATAATACTCCAAATTTCTTAACAGCATTAATTAAAATTTGACATCAGCTCTGTGAACTATTTTTCGTTGACGTGTTTCTTGACAATTTGTTTAAATCCTATCATTTTTTCCACAGATTAGAAATAAATTTGTAATTCATTTATGTTTTTTCAGAGATTTTAAGGCTGAAAGATTCCGAATATCTCAATGATCACGAATACAAATCATCCACAGACAAGAAAAACAATAGTTCAATAAGCCAAAAATCCTTACACAATCTGATCGATGCATTATTTTGGGAATTGATTTTGTGGCGGACTTTAATGTTGATTTTCGATTTATAGTTTCTACGCAAATTTGACTGGATATCGTTTGTATCGTTTTATTAATATCTCATTCTTCATTAAGCCTTACAATTTGTTCATTGTATTGTTGTTATTTTTTCTAGAAAGATAGACTATTGGGAATAGGAAATAAAAACCTTCAAATTGTAAAAGTAATAAATTTAATATTAAAAAAAAAAAACAAACTCTCTAAAAACAAGCATCAGCAAGTGGTTAATTGACCATATGAAAGTGATTTTATTGAATATGCTTTTGGGTAAAATGCTGTGAAGCAGGTGATATACTCAAATCAAATCAATATATCAAATCATTTTCTATCGTTAATTTACCTATTTTGATTATGGTTTCATTAAAAAAAATTCGACTTCGAAATAATCCAGAAATTTGTTTCATGTAAAACTATACCGACAGCAAACATGAATATTATAATAAAACAATTATCAGACGAATCAATGCAGTATTTTTGTTTAATCGAACACAGTAAAACAAAAAAGTAGTTTAAAATAGCCTATCATAGCCTACCAGAAAGATAACAAGTGATTGAGTCTGTTGAATCTCATTAAATAACGGTCTAATGAACGATGTCTAATGTATTTCGTTAGAATCACGCTGACCAATCAATCGTTGGTAATACGTTGATACATTGACGATTTATAGAGGCATATATGATGTTGATTTATCTTTCAGTTCACATATTTCCGCAAGAGTAAACAAAAAACTAGAGATAAAAAACAATTTACTAGTCCAAGCATAGTCCGAATTATTAGAGATTAGAATGAAAAAAGTTTATTTGATACGCTACGAGAAAATAGTATAGAATAAAAACAAGTTCTGATAGCCGTATGGATTAATTAAATAGATTTTGATTTTGCCGAATTCAATTCAACAGGATGATGCCTAAGTCATGGGATAAGACAGCTTCCATATCAGCCAATATAAATTTAAAAGGTTATAAGAGAGATGATTGATTTCAAAGAATACTGACGAATTTAGTTCTCTTTCACGAGATCGTGTGAACAACTTTCGATTGACAAACTTTGAAAGATTTGAATTATTTATTCTTGCTTTACAATGGTTTAAGCTGAAATCTTTGATCATGATTTATAATCGTTGACAACTATAATCGTTTATCGGTAAATCAAAGATAATTTTCCAATGAAATAAGATATCCAAAAGATGAATCAAAGGGTGAAACTAAATGGTTTAAATGAAATTAAAATATCAATTATCGAGTAGAAACAGAAAGCTTATTAACTGAATGAAAGTAACTTTCTCAAATTAAGACATTTACAATGCTACCTTTCGGACTAATATTTTATATAATTTTATGGTCTTGGTTTTCTTTTGTTATTTTTCTTCACTTAGCTTTGTTTCTTTTTAACGTTTGTTTGAACTTTTATTATTTTGTTCATTGTTTCTTTGCCTTGTAAAGAAAGTTCTTTTCTTTTCTAAAATTTATAATTTTCTTCGCTCATTAATCGGTGAATTTTTCATCTGATATAAATTCTGAAATTTAAATTTATCTTTTAAAAGATTCTTTATTTCATTATAAATTTTCCTTTATTTCGAATATTTTTAAATTAAGATGTTATGAAATGAATTGAGAACCCATTATATAATTAATTATTTACACTTCTGATCATTGTCAGCAATAAACTAATTATAATGATGACAAAGTCATTGTAATCACAATCTATAGTAACACATGATAATTCCCATTTAGAGATTCTCTGAGAGATCAGCTTAGAGTAGACATCTGTTAGATAAGATCTAAAATGACATTAATGATTGCGATCATGGCTTTCTTTTGTCTTATTTTCATGTTTGAGGTCATAACCAATATTATTCTTTTAACACATATAGACAGAGGAGTAGAAATATTGCTAAATGATAAACGATTTATAAAATAATTATTAAAACTAGACAAATCAGTTAGAAAAATAAAGTAGCTTCTAACTAGTAAATCATTAGCAAAATATAAAGCAAAATTTCCGTAAATAAACACAAGTTCCATGAACGGAAATTTCATTGTAAATAAAAAGCGGGAACTCAAAGTTAAACACGAAACATTGGAAAAAATATGCTTCCAAAATAATAAAAGTACTTCAAAGGAAAAATATATTTATTAAATAATATTTTAAGTAAATATTGTCATACTTCGCCAATGAGACTGTGAAATTTGTTTGAAGGGGAAACATTTGAAAAGGAATACATTAAAGATTATTATTAGCTTTACAAGCTAAAGTAGATTTGCTTTATTTTGTGTGTTATTGTTTTGTATAATAAATACAACGATTGTATCATATACCACATCGGTAAAGGTGTATTCATTAAGCCGGAGAGATTGTCCTGTGGCTGTGGACCAAATCTATGAAAAGCACTTCTGTTCTGATTATATTAAAAGGGTTTAATTTTTGTTGTATGTAATCACAAATTTATGTTTTAAAATCACTTTGAGATTTTTTACTTAATTAAGAATCCATGGAAATTATTATAATTTTATTATAATTTTATTATTATTTATATGACGACTATGATATAATTCTAATTGAGATATGATATTATTAGAGATGTCAAATCGAATATCGAATAAATCACATATTGATTAAAGATCTTTTCTGGTGAATTGAAAAGGTAATTCTTAAAACAACAGATGATCACTTTGTCAATGATTTATTGTGATTATTTCTGATATTCCTCGCGTGAAATTAGTTCCCACAAAACTATTATTTCGAAAAATCATTTATTATCATTCATATATCTTTTTATTTGGGTTGAAATTATATTTATATTTGTCATATCTGTCAATTAAATTTATCAATTGAGGTGTTAATTAGCTTTTCTAATCATCTGATGTATTTTATGATGTGAAGCTATTAATATGTGGATTAATGTATGGTTTTATAAGGCAATTATATCAGTAATGACGAGATGCGATTATTGATTTTTGGATTTTTAACGATATTTTTGAGAATAATATGAAATAATAATTTTAATAATAAAAATATTATTAAAAATCAATCGCTAAATTATAAAAATAGTAATAATAATAAACAATAACAATAATTTTTTTACTACTTTATAAACCAAACATTAAAAACAAACTGAAAAGTCAGGACACTAATAATCTATTTAAATACAATAGTAAAAAAAATAAATTTAATTTTATACAAATATGATTTTACATTAAATTAGAATTAAATTAGAATTAAAAATTAATAATAATACTCA
>JBBMOY011177766.1:0-10027 GCA_037951405.1 Platydemus manokwari | reverse complement strand
ACTATGCAAAATGTACTTTAAATAAATAAATATTTTTCAAAAAAAACCGAAATTTTAAGGTTATACACCTAATAATTAAATAGAAAAATAATTATTATCGTAATTTAGAACAAAAAAAATTGACAAATTAATTTGTAAAAGATAAAATAATGAATGACAATATAATGAAAAGTAAATTTATTAAAAAGTAGAATACTAAAAACTACATACAAATAATTAATTTAATTCCCGAAAATTTTAATGAGCGGATCAAAGAATTACTGTCCAATTTAATTTAATCGTCAATCAACGAAATAATGGGGTCGACACACACAACAAAGAAATCATAATCCACTTCCAAAAGTAAGTATTGACAAGTAAGCCGATTGTGGCATTGTTTTTTGAATAATCGCACCTTTCCAATCATCATTTTCCCACCGGAATTCTTATTCATTCATGGAGATTTACCCATCAGTAGTAATTAACTGAAAGATTTAGTTTGTAATTGTGGATTTATATTTCATTAATCTAATCTTTAGTCGTTTCTTGCTACTTCTTTCATTTCTACCTTTGAACATTGACGGTATCGCACATCTGCTAGTGCACTGTCTATATGGTTCCGTATTTTTGTGTTATCAGTTTTGCTATTGTTTTTCAATTCAAATATTATTTATAATTTTATTATTTTATACTTTATGATCACTTGTAGTATTTAGGTTAAAAAAAATCCTTATCGTTTTTAAGAAGAGGTTCTTTTTCTTATTAAGTTTAGGAATGATTTATGTTAAAATTGTGTTCATAACAAAACTTCTACTTTGATAATCATAAAGTTCTCATTATTAAACAAATTAATTTCCAATAGCCCTTCTATCATATCAATCTTAGAAATCATTCCAATTTATTTAATGATATGTTCACTACCTATCAAAAAGTCTGTGATATTTTTATAAACAAATTGAAAACAATTCGATTAACAATCATCGATTTATAAATTTCTGAGGTGTTGAAATAAGTGTACTTTGTTTGGGTATTGCAATTAATAATGCAGAAGACTAGACCATATATGAAAAGGACTCGGATTTACTTAAGTAAGACCCAGGTAACCCTTGTGAAAAAAATAACTGGGATATTTGAAGTAGAGAAATGATTTATATAACCAAACAACGGGTCCAAAGCATCAGAGTCCAACCACAATTCAATCGCGAAACACCTATTTTACTGCTTCCAACCATACAGAAGGTTTCTAGCATCTCAAGCCAGGATGCTCTAGTCCTCGATGACGTGGAAGAAATAAATGATTTTTGTAAGGCGGACCCTACTGAAAGGAACACCAAAAACAGAAGTTAGAAATATATAGAAAAATGAAAGAAGAAAGAAAGAGAGGTGAAATTACAAAGGAGACGCAAAAAAGGAAGAAAAGAAAGTAGAGATGCAGAAACTAAAAATAAAACAGAAAAAAGGGAGAAAGAACAAAGGTTCAAAAGAGACGAAGAAAAGAAAAAACAAGTGG
The DNA here is from genome assembly GCA_037951405.1 of Platydemus manokwari. Lineage (NCBI taxonomy): Eukaryota > Metazoa > Platyhelminthes > Tricladida > Geoplanidae > Platydemus > Platydemus manokwari. The sequence goes on along the minus strand of JBBMOY011177766.1, from coordinate 8,538 downwards.
AACAGAAACTAAGAGAACAAGTCGAACAAAGAGAGCAAAGGATGGCTTTAGACAAAAGGCTAAGGCAAATTGAAAAGCCGCAGAAAAATTGAGGAGTTTGAATCAAGAAAGTCTGCACTAAAATGGGCTAATGATATATGTAACTTCCACTTCCAAAATAGTATAAATAGGTTTCAAATCATAAAATTTCGACCATAAAAATATTAGCGATAAAAAGTTATTTCTAAAGAAGAACAGCTGCCTACGATATTATTCTCAAGAAGAAGGATCCACAAACTCCGAAGAGCACATAAACTATGACTGAGACAAAACTGGGAATTCTGGATATTGTGTGAAGACGGTAAAAACTTAAAGGTTCGAAGATTAAAAAGATTAAGTTAATATTGTAAAATCTATATTTTTCTTAAATCCGTATTTACAAGGTTGTTTCGTCAAATTCGAATCAACCATTTCCTACCATAATTTGCGAGAGTTAAAATACGTATTTGTTGAAAATAATTAAAGCGATTGTTGGTCCGATCAATTAATTAAAATAAACTTACTGTTCATCATTGTCCTTTATAATATAAAGAAAACATTTGTAATTATATCAGTTTCAATAACGGATTATTCTCCTTAAATTGGTTTTGTTTATGATTTATTTTAAAAATTGTTTCGATTTAGAAAAAGTGTTTATATAATAAGTAATCATTATAAGTTATTGTATTGTTTAAATAGACTGATAGTCGAGAGGGTTAGTTTGAATTTACGTCAGGCTAGCCTCATCGAACTCACTTGTCTTGGGAAGACTTACTGAATATTTGATTCATTACCACCATTTATTTTGCGCGATAATGTGACAAATTATCTGTTAATGTTTTGGAGGTTAACATGTAATAGGTTATTTCTTATGTTGTTTTATGAAAAAGATATTATAAGGGAAATCACGAGGGTTTTACAAATATTGTTAAAGTGCATTATTTTGAAAATATTCGTGGACAATAATTATTATTAATATTCCATATGGTATTGCATAAATATCATTTTATAAACAGATTTTATCATTGTTTTCCATGAATTGTCACATTATAATAATAAGTATTGGTCAAATTCCAGATAAAGAATATAATAAATAATTTCTAATCATGTGCACCCATTTTTTATTTAAATCACTAAAAAATTGTTATATGTACATATGCACAAATTCTCAGTAATTGGAATGTAAGAAATGAAGGTAAGGACCGATTAGAGAACCGTCAGTATAGTTAAAAATTCAATTATTTATTAAAGATTTTAAAATATAATATAACACATTATTTAAAAAAATTTTAATTATGTCTTAACTTTTAAGTCTTTGAGGAAATTTTAAGGTTTATGGTATCAGGGTTGGAGAATCAGTTTGGAATTATAAGTTTAAAATTTTAACAATCACTCATAGTTATTTCGATCATTGAATCATGAACGCAATTTAAAAACTATACATAACTTCAACGCTAGAATGTGATCTTAATAATAACGAACTTAATAATTAACTTTTTATGAACTTGGTGATTAATTTAAATATCTCTCATACCTATTTTGCTTGCATTTTTATTATATATCTGTGTTACACAACTGACACACCCCTTTAGCTCATTAAAAACAAATAGTAAAATATTGACAACAAAGAAATATTATATAATTATATATATAATAACCAAACTAAATTTCAACTATCAGGTGATTTTACTACACTATACGCACCAATAAATTTGTAGATAAACAGATGAAATAACAATGGCTTGCTATAATTACAGGTTAAGTTAATATCTCACATTCCGATAAATAAAGTTGTAGTTAACACTGAATAATGAAAATTAATTATTGCTCCTTCTATTAATCTCCTAACACAAATATGTTTATTTACGCAAAAATTAATCAAACTATTAATTATATATAAATATAAAAAGTGAAATTAAGTTGGTTTAAATCAGTCAATTTATAAATTTAATACTTGTTTTATTAATGATAAGCAATGAGATTATTTAATTTCAATTTTAGATAAACTAATTTATTTTTAATATGGCTGATGTGTCTTTCAGTGCAGTTCCATCAAATAAAAAAGTAATGAATTTTTTTCATAATGTATTCTCGGAACCCTCTGGAAGATCTGGATTAATGAATTTACTTTCGATAAATAGCCATTCCTCTAATTCAAATATAGAAAAGAAATCTCTCGATAATACTTTGAAATTATTAGAGAAATGCGAAAAATCCTATCAGAATTCAAAACTTCATTTGAAAAATAGTCCTCCTTTTTTAATTGGTACAATCAATGATATGCAAGCGTTGCTAAATCACATTATATTGTCTTATAAAAATAGAATGGATGAACTGCTTAGTATTACATATTTTAAAGTTATGCTTTTGTCTGTTATGAATGTATCCGAGCAAGTTATAAAAAATTTTAAAGAGGGCAAAGATATATTCGATATAACTTCTCCCGATAGGAAAAAATTAACAAGGTTATCCTTGATATTTTCGCATCTCTACAAAACATTTTATGAGTTTTTTCAAAAAGGAATTTATTGCGTCGACATGTTCCGAATTACAAAGCTAGATGCTGCAAATTGGTGGAAAACTAATTTCAATGACCAAACTATAGTTCCTTGGAAAACGTTCTACGAATCTTTGGCACAAACTTATAAGTTAAATGATTTAAGTCAGAGCTTGGCTTTGAAAAATACGATTAATCTATGTTGCAATAATTATGTCACAATTTACGAATTCGATGTTTTTGTTCGATTATTTCAACCTTGGAATAACATTTTAGAAACTTGGAAAGCTTTAGCAGTATTGCATCCTGGTTACATGTCTTTCATGACTTACGATGATGTCAGATTAGTTTTACTAAAATTTATTGATTTTCCTGGTCCTGGTACTTTTGTTTTTCGATCTAGTTGTACAAAATTAGGCCAATGGGCAATCGGGTACATAACAGAAGACAAACAAATTCTTCAAACTATTATTCAAAACAAATCTTTAGCAAGAGCTCTTCTAGACGGGGAAAAAGAGGGATATTACAAATATCCAAATGGTTCCACCACGTATAATGGCTATCAAGATCTATATTCACTAGTTCATAATTTAACTCAAACTCACATACAAGTGTCACATGAACAGTACAAAGTATATTGTGAAATGGATTCAACATTTGAATTGTGCAAAATATGTTCTGAAAACGATAAAAATATTCGCTTGGAACCTTGTCAACATTTATTGTGCAGACCATGCTTACTTTCATGGCAATTATCTAGTGGGCAAACATGTCCATTTTGTAGGTTGGAAATTAAATCAGTTGAAGAAATAATTGTTAAACCGTACAGCAATAAGTTTGATTACATTGAAAAGTTAAACGCACCGCCCTTACCACCCAGATCTCAAATGTCAGTTTCTAATATTTCTTCAAGTAGTGATAATGAAGCTTTACCTAGAAATAATGACGTAACACCCGAATTAAATTATGCAACTTTGGATTTTCAAGAACCATCGAATACGTCAAAAGGAATTCAGGTGAATTTAATAGCAAATGATGTATGTTATCCAGAAAATAATTTAATTGATGATTTAGAGATAAATTCAAGAATTCTTGTTGAACATGATTTAATAGACGAAAAAGTTGCAAAACTGGTACTCAAAATAACTGATAATGATATAACTAAATCGAGAACAATTTTAAAATACTTCAAAATCAAAGATGACATTATATTTTAAAAGTTTTCATCATTCAGATTGTTAATTTTTTATGCCAAATTAAATTTCAATAAATCTTTTGTCGTCGTTATAATATTGAAATAAAAGACATGCCAAAAATTGTGAAACATGTTTCATAAATATTCTTCAATGTTACAAGTAACTTAGAGTAGATATTAAATCGTATATTATCAGCATCGTTTTTGCTTTTCTAAAATATATGTAAATGTAAAAATAGAAAATCACAAATACTAACAATTATTATTTTATTTCTGTTGTAGAAAACGCTAAAATGTCTGGATAATCTGATCAAATATACGCACAACTGATCGATAATTAATTAAATGATAGAGTAACGAAATAAATTACTTTGTATATATCATAATGATATTTATTCTCCTGTTTCTGTATAACAGATGAAATTGTGTTATTGAAACAATCAATTTCTCCCCATATTAAGAACCAAGTTTCCTGAATAAATATATTCAATCAAAAACGTAATTTCTAGGTAAAACCATTATATTTTGGCCACTGAATATACTTATGTGATATAATTTAAAAATGTATTTGTTATAATGCATCAGTTTATACATTTTTTAAAAAAATAAATTTTAATAATTGCAATTAATCTTTGTGCAACGAAATATAAAATATTGTCAAGTGGATCATGGGTAATAGATTTTGAAATATTAAACTTCTGCACACAATGATCGCTATTAGATCTTTTATATTAAGTAAAATAAGATGGGACAAACTGCTTTAAAATTATACTCTTATGTAACATAAAGCTTAGATAAAATACTTTATTTCGATTATAAATGTTTATCTTTATTTATTAATGAATAAATTTTCAAATCTCTTTAATAAAAGCCTTTATGAAAACAATTTTTTTCAAACTCTGATTGCAATATGTTTAATTCCAAACTTACATTGGTTATTATATTATTCAAGGAATCTTCATTTATGGTGCAAGATTGATCCACAGCTAAATCATTATAATAATTCATTAATTAAATCTCTTATTTTTACCCGGTATATTATTCAAGATACTGCATATCCGAGCGTAATTATAGCAAATAAAAATGCAATCACTGATATTATTTCCGATCGGGTTAATATGGATTTTAGTTTCTTTCTTTAAAAAATACAAAATAAATTTTTATTAAAGAGAATAAAACTTTTGATTTGTTTCGCATAAATTCAAAAACCAGAATATTATTAGAAAGTAAATAAGAATTTTTCTCAATAAATTGGTCTGGAAAAAAAATTAAAATATATCCAACTGGTGTAAAACAATACTTATTAAATCATCTGATTCCAAATTCGAGTTGAATTTTTCTTCAAAAGCTAACTTTATATGTTGCTGTATAGACAAAATATGCTGTTGAAACATATCATGGGAAATATTTGATACATTTAAATTAGGAATTTCGATATGAATATCAATGTATCTATAACTATCATAATATTGTTACTGTGATAACTTATGTTACATTTGAAATGAATGCTGAAAATTTAAAATGGAATTTTGAAATATCCTTTTATGAAAATCAAATAAAGATTCTTTATTATAAATTGTTGGAAAACCAGGAGCCAAATTTGGAGGATGTATATTATCCATTATTTCATAAACCATTGAACGATTAACTTTAATTCGTGTTTGATTGTTGATTTCTATTGTTACTTTTAAATAATAAACTAGACTTTTTAATAAAAGTTACCTGACACGATATGGCAACATGTAGGTATTTTTACATTGGCAATTTCCTATAATATTTAAGTTATCAAATAGCAAAAAAATATATACCGAATGATAAATTAAAATATCAAAATCGACATTATTGATGTACTTTACGATAGACTTCAAATTATTTTGATTTGAAGAAATTAATATATTTTTTAAATCATCAAAAGCACTTTTTAAGTTGACCATTATTATTAAAACAACAAGTTGCAATTGAAATTTTTAAAAATATTCAAGCGTTTAATTTCAACTTTTAGCATTTTTCTTATAAAAATATTTAATATCCAATCCAAACTTGAAATGTATTATGACTACAGTGAAATTATGTGTGGAAAATCTTTTCGTGGAAAAATTTGAAAACTTGTTGTATAGCAAAAGGCTAAACCAAACTAAAACCGGAAAATAAATATTTATTTAAAAACAAATAGGTTATGATTTTTATTTTATTTTTGCTAAACTATTTCTTTCATTTTCATGGGCTTCTAGTAGAGTGCGATCAAATCTTGAAACTAAATGCCGAATTATTTTCAATTTGATTGCCCTAGTAATATAATTTTGACAATTATCCTATATTAATTCAATCATACCATTAGTAGTTTAGCTAAAAAAATTTCTGAAGTATTAGATAATTTGAATTTGAAAACAATTGAACAAATATAGCTTAGTAAGCGCGTTGAGTTTGGGAATTATGCTTCACTTAAAAATGATTCTACAGCAAAATGAGAAGTCTTGACGAATCTCAATAAATATTTGAGTTTTGTCAAATAATGCGTAAATAAGAATTTCAATTAAATCTATTTTAATAAAAAAAAATACAAAATGAAGATCACTAAATAATATTGTAACATGAACATCATATGACCCCCTCAATTCACTGAATATATCTTGTTTGCGTATAATTTATGATTTTCCCAGCGTCTGTTCTTTTACTTAATAGCAAAAAAATATTCCAATGTATGATAAGAAATGAAAATCCGAAATGATTCGAATAATAATAATATTCGAAAAAATACAAAATTCTAAAAGCATAATTAGATAAGAGTTTATCAATAGCACAATTTTCGAGGAGAAGCATTTAATATCATATTGTGCAACAGATATTCAGTCATTGAAAATTAAATGTGTGGATGATTCAGCTTAGTAAAAAAAAAGCTTATATATTTGAGGTATTGGGAGAGAAACAACAAAATTAATAAAAATAAAATAAAAAACTATAGAAAAAATCAAAAATAAAATAGTTCAAAATCCACATATTTTGAATTGAGCATTTATTTACTACGTTGATCATAGCAGAGAAAATTAGAAAAGAAATTTTTGAAAAGTATCTAAAAGTAATTGTCTAACCTATTGGTATTACTAAAAATAAATAGAACAACAAATTTGGAAATATAGTTCACGTAAAACATTACACAATTTTTCTAATACGTAGATCATAGAAAAACGAAATTAAATTATAATATAAAAATGAAATAGTAGATAAGCGATTACAACAGGTACTAATAAGCATAAATATTGCTGAGATTTTCGAAACATAAAATTGTTGGGTATAGCTCCTGAAATAAAAATAATAAATAATATATAAAATTTTTTCCAGTTTAAATTTTACGGAGCCATTCTCAATCAATAAATACAAAGGTTATTACACTACCTAAAAATTGAATTAAGAAAATACAAAAATGGAAATAAAATAAATTAGTTACCAAATATAGTAATCAGATAAATGATGGGATACATTAACAATAATAAATGCTAATAACATCAGAGAAGAAATGAAATAAAGAAAACGTGTAATTAAAAGACCAAATATAAACATAAGATCACAAACTTATCAAAGTCTTTTGAGAAATTTAACTGTTATGATTCATCTAATTATCGATCGCAGTAATTTTTTCGAATCTCATTACAAAACTATTAGTGTACCAGCGGGAAAGATTTGAAAATTCAACTCAGTCGAGCTATTATTGCTTCACATTAATTGAAAAATAAGATAACCAATAAAATCAACTGCAGCATGTTCAGTAAATTTGTACTGGTTATCTTATAAATTTCTATAATCTTAATTAGAATATCATCTATTCACACCATACAAACTTTACCTTGAACCCAGTTCAACTAAAATATAATTAATAAAATTAAATCGCATTAAATTGACCATCAATCGCATGGTTAGGGAAACATTACATTAGCATCACATTCAGCAAGCCAAGTCTCTCATGGTCACTTCCATAGTAGTTAAAATTAATTAGTTCTATCAAAATAGAAGCTCAAACAATAACATCGATAATTCAAACTACCAATTGTTTCTGCCTAGTTATTTGCCAAAAACTAATTTTATACTTAACAATTTTTAATTGTGTATATTATTGAAATCATTTTGTATTCAACTATTGTAATTCTAATTAATTCAACATCCTTAAATATAAATATCCTCTTACAGATTACCCGTCAGCATCAGCATATATTCTACAAATCAACGTCAGCCAATATCAATGCATTTCATTAAACAAATCATAAACCGATATTTTCCCTAAAAACAAATTGATCTCTTATTCGTCCAAATTTCAAAATCATATTCAATTAATACATCGATATAATATTCGTAAAAAATTCAATATCATATTCAATTTATCAATAATTCGTGAGTCACCAATAAGTGAAATCAGATTCTTTCCTATTCACCCAATTACTTTTCAATAACAATCCCATTTCAGAATGTCTTCTAACAATATACTGTGACAACTTATGATAATTTAATGCGTTCCCCATTAAATATTTATTTTGTTTTTTGTAATATAAACAAGGATTGTGATGCACTTTAATATTATTGTATTGACTTTAATATTTTTTGGTATAAAACAATTGAAATAACTTTGATCTTGATTAGCCTTAGTGATTCTCATCATAATTATCTTGATATAAAATGTTAAATCAAAGAATAAACCAAGAGAACACAGCGTCCATTAAAAAAATCAATGAAATTAATAACATTTTTAAAAAACATAATATCATAATAAAATAATGCAAGAAAAAATGAGTATTTGTCAAGAAATAAGAAATAATAATAATAATAATAATGATAATAA
>JBBMOY011177655.1:0-10028 GCA_037951405.1 Platydemus manokwari | reverse complement strand
AACAATTCTCTTATTCATGTAAATAATTATCTTAAATTGTGCAAAATTTATTTTAAAACTTAAAAAACCCTATATAGTGATAAATAATCAAATGTTGAAAAATGAAACAAAATTACCCAAGTATGTGTAATAGTTATTGTCTTTGTATTTTATCTACTTAATAAATAATTAAATCAAACTTCGATTCAACAGGTGACTTAAACAATTATCAAATTTCTAATTTTACCCCTCTCTGTTCTGTGCAAATCACAACAAATACAAAGTAATCACATCATTTGAATACCTAGTGAACTCAGTATCATTATCATCACTTTTTATTTTAAAGATTATGCTGATCTGTTGCATTTTAAAGTAAAAGAAAAAGACTTATAAAAATTGTGATATCATTTAACTTGGAATGAAGTAAAATTAATTTACCGAATAAGTCAAAAAATTAAAGTTAAAACATTATCTTGCCACTCTGCCTATTGTAATAAAGCAACAGAACCATCGAAGCGGAGAAAGAGGTTTATTAATTTAGGTTCAGATTGCTACATCGGGATTTAAATTAGAACTTCCAAAGCCGATTAGACAACATAATATTAGAGCAGTAATACTAAATTTATTGTTATAAAGCCATTGAAATAAAATTGAAATAAAGTAAGCATCGACGCTCAAAACAACATATTTATCAACTTTAACATATTATTGTTATCATCAACGCAAAAGTAAACTATTCATACTAGACGAACAATAACAAAAATTCGAGATATTAATTATCGCATAAGAGTACACACAACCAATATAGCTAAATTTAATAGAGTTTTTAATATAAAAAAATAAGAAAACGATTAAGTAAACATTATATTTTGAGAGAATTGTAAATTTCTAACAAAATAAAAATTAGCCTGCAATATTGAATGTAAATTATATAAGAGCTTACTACTCTGAAGATTGTCTAACTGATTTACGAGATCAGAATTTTAGGATAAATTTTAAACACAATAATTAAACATCTGAGAGTAAAAATAACTATTTCATGTTTTTGAATTTAAATTTTAATATTCGATTTTTTGTCTGACTTGAAAAAATTGTTCAAATTTCAATGATGATCTTAAAATTTATGTATTGATTAAAATATTAACCAACTTACTCTTCACAGTCAATAAGTTAATATTATAATCAGATGGCATATTCATTTCCATAAAAATCCTCATATGTTAAAATTTGTAATAAAAAACCTTCCTGTAGCCATAAAATATTTAATTTAGATATTTCCTTAGATTTCAGTGATGGTGAAATACAAAATACACCACTTAATGATGTTTTTTCAAAATAAATTTAATTATTTTTGATATTAAAATAAATTAGAAATTGGTATTAGTTATTCGATACAAGAGGTTTATTTTTTAAATTTTAACTTGGATAGTTAAGAGGAAAAATATTATGAAATACCTATTTAATTTAATAAATAAAAGAAATAATAATGTTTCCTTATTTTACATCATTTTGATTGGGTTATCTATTATATAAATAGGAAGATCGTTTTTGAATTAATTTAATGATGTTTTTTGTGAAAATATTTGCACCAAAATTCGTTAAGCGTAAAGAAATGAAATTAAATTCCAAAAAAATCGAAAAATTAAACCAATTAAACCAGATAAGAGGAAATAACGAAAATTGTCATGTAACTGATGATGAATATCGAAGCTCAGACGATTGCCAATTAAGACGACAAACTCAGTTAGGCAAACAAAAAATGAAAACAAGATATACTGACAATTTATCAGAAATTCAAAACAAAAACACAACTCATAATACACGAATTGAGAAACAATACGATAATTACGATCTTCCATGTAACGATGAAATTTATGAAAGAAAGTCGAACTTGAATCCAATTCGACGACATTCAAGTATGGAAATTTTAAAACCTCGGCAAAATATTAATAAACTAGATGAAATAAAAGAGAAACCGAAAAATGGAAATGGCAAAACAAATAAATATTCTTCCAATAGAAATCAAACAGAACATGTAAAACTGACATCGAGGAACAAAGGTACTCCTAAAATACCCAAAGTAACTCCAAAAAATTTACAGAAGAATGAATTGGAAGATTTTCTATTAAATCAAGCCAGTCAGCAAGAAAACAATAAAAAGTTGAATGGAAAATTGAAAGAATCTGTAACCAATCAAATAACAGAACGTTTTGATAATTTAGATATAGAATTGGAACATCAAAATGCATCCATAATTACTAGCGAATCAATAACAGAAACAAGTATTATTCAAAGAAATTGTATTGACAACAATTTATGCGGCGATGAAAATCTTTTTCCAACATTAAATAAGGAGACTGTTAAAAAGCATAATAAAAAGAAGGAAAATGTTTCTGATTGTGATTATACAAGTGTGAGATCCTTGACAAAGAAAAATGTCGACCAAGAAAAACACAGGAAAATAAAAGAAGATAAAACCACTGTTAAAAACAAGAAAATGGAATATCAAACAATAGAATCTTCCACGAACAAAAGAGTCAATCAAAGAAATGATCTTCAATTGAATCAAAAGAAATCTGATGATTTATATTCTCCTAACGAGACTGAAGGAGGCCTACCAAGAAAACGACTGAATAAATTAAATTACAAACCAATCGAGTATTCAGATAATTTAAATTCCGAATCCGTCGATATAAAATCTCCAAAAATTTATACAAAGAATCAACCAACTCGCAATCAATTAAAAAAGGATTTGTCAGATGACAATAATCATGATAAAGAAGCTCATAGAAATAGGGACTTTACAACAAGGAATAATAATTTAACCATTGAGCCTAGAAAAGAAATTCAAAAGGACAGAATTTGTGATGAATCTTCCCTATCGGAAATACTTGAATCGCTGAATACGCTAAAAATTTTCAAGAAAAAACTCATAAAGTATGCAAAGAAAAATAGCACAGAAGATAACAATCTAGACTCATACTTGATATTGACACTGATCAAGAAACTTCTCTTTGAAGGTGATTCGAGAAAAGGTAATGAAGAAAAGATTCTGAAATCCGAAGATGGAACAATAGAAATATCGATGGATCCCAACCGAGTAAACAGTTGTAAATACACAGTTGTGGACACGAGCCCAGTTTATGAAAATGATCAATTGTATATTTTCACCTATAAAGTGAAAATTGATTTAAAAAATAACAAAACAAACATGACAAGAAGAATTTTCAAGAACTTATTGAAAACCTAATGATGAATATATATACTGAGAAGTTTGCTTATTTTTTATATTGACTCTTAGATTAGTAGATGCCAATCATCGAATAACTTCCTTTACAGAGATACCAACTTACATTTAAGAATTTAGAATTTTAACTTTCCCACAAAACCAATTATCCAGCATACCTATTTACATATATTTTTGACCCATTTAATCATTTATTAAAGACTTTTATTTTATATAAGCCATTAAATATGGAGGCATTTTTATTCGAAATGCTGTTTACTAATTCTATATAGTACTGTTTAAATTTTTAACTATTCAGTGTCACCAATTGCTTCTGTGCTCTGTTTTCATTTTGTCTCTTAAATAAATTGGATTTAATTTCATTTGGCTAGATAATTGCTACATCACAATAAAATAATGGTTTCTGAATTTAGTAAAATCAATCAAGGATGAATTTCATGACATTAATAATGAAAAGCCGGCTATGTAACAAAGAAAATTCTAAATCATAACATTAACGTATGATTTTCCAGTCCCGAACTGTAGTTAAATTCCACTTTTTCTTAGCAAGCTTCATCAAAATCAGTGTCATGCAACAACTAGTGCTCTTTCAACGACCAAGAATTATAACAGACATTCACAAAGCAACTCCATCGAATAACTTTCAAGAGGTCATTGTAAAAAAAATTCGGACACTGGGTAATGGTTTGCCAATCCATAAATAGCTGATTAAGATGTCTTTGAGAAATTATTTGTAGTATTTATCGTAACATTTATTTACTAGTATTTATTTATTGTAGTACTAGAATTTTACTCCATAGGTTTAAGACGAGATTCTTAATTATAAATAGTATAAGTTAATTTAATATTTTTATACCATAATAATGAAACTCTACTAACCTAAGAGCGATTAAGAAACTCATTTATCACCAATTCAATTGTAAAACCATACGACGAAGCAAAGGATACTCTAAATATTTTTATATCTATTAAACTGAATCCACTGTTTCTCAATGTATAGAGAAGGGAAAAATTATATTATTTCAAATATATTTCAAAACAATATCATTTATAAAACTAACATTAACAAATCAAATAATTATTATCAAATGCCTCAACATCTAGAATAATAAACAAAAAATTGTAATCAAATAATTTATTTCATTTTAAAAACAATTAATGAGTCTCAATTCTTCCTTGTAATCCTTATCCTTGTTGTCTAAATATTATGATCACATAAAGGATTCGTTTATTAATCTTTCAGAATTATTTTCATTGATATTTCATTATCTTTATGATTATTCCTTGTTAAATTAATTCTTCATCAAATATCTCCTCTTGTTATCTATCAGATTTCTTCAGAAATATCTGACAATAATCTTGTTCTCATAAATCTTCCCATTGGTGGCAAATAATATCCTTTAGGTTTTCTTTCAATTTCTCTACTATTTCTGAAGCGCCTTGAATGCTTTCTTTCATTTTGAGATTCCTCATATCTAAGATCGGAAAGTTCATTGATGTCTGAATCATCTGAATCGAAATCATCGCAAATTGAATAATTGTCATTCAATCTCTTTAATGACATCAAAATGTCAATACTGTCACAATCATCCTCGTCTTCTAATTCAGTTTCATTCGAAATGTAATTATCATCACTCGTCCATGATGATTCCTCATCTGAATCTGAGCTTAACATTTCATCAATTTGATATTCATTGTAATCTCGATCTTGTGATGATAGTTTGTTATTAATTTTGATTGGAATCTTTTTAATAGAGATGGGATTTGATGAGAAACACGAATTATTTTCTTGGATATTATTATTATGTAGATAATTATTATTTAAATCAGATTGACCTTTAAAATCATTTAAAATATTTTGTAATTCTATAGCATAATGAGGCTTTTTATTGAATTTCGTTTCATCTTCTTTATCATCAACTTCTTTAACTGAATTCATTGTTTCTTTTTCTTTGTTATTTTCATTATTTTGTTTTGGATTTTTATTTGTTCTAACAGTCTTTCTATCGAGATTTTTCGTTGTCATTTGAGAGAATGTGTCGTGATTTTCTAATCTTATTTTTTCAATTCTTTCAGTTGCAAGTTTCCCAATTCTCTTTACAATGTCATCATCAAAACTGGCAGAATTATATTTACAGCTTTCTTTATTGATTTTAATTGGATTCTCATATGAGTTTCGAATTCTAAAATAAGATCTTTTAACTTTTGGATTGTTGATTTGATTGGTAATTTCGTGAGAATGACTATTCATTCGTGAATAGTTGCTATTGATCGTTTCTTTTGATTGTTTCCATTCCAATAATTTATCCGAATTATTAGACTTAGATATTGGAATATTGTAGACATTCTGTCTCTGATATATTGGTCGCGTTATCACAATATTGTGATGTTTTTGTTTGTTTGATTTTTCATGAATATTTATATTTCCCATTTTAAATGATGTTAAGTAGCAATAATAATAACAACTGTAATAGTTGTTCAAGTATTTATAATTGTATTGATCGTGTAATAATAGTTGTATAATAGATTTTTTAAATTTCGGAAATTTCCTTTAAAATTTATTACGGAAATGTTTAGAGAAATTCGATTTTTAAATCAATATAATATCGATACTATATTTTATGAATAAAATTGTGGACATCAAACAGAGACAATTAAATAAGAGATGTGTTGTATTGTAGATCCAATGATAAATCGGGATTTTCAGAGGAGAATAAAACTTATCCTAATGAAATTTATTAAAACTCATTTGTATTCATTGTTTTAAACATTGGTATTTGTTTGAATTAATAGCCACTTAAAGTCTAGCTAACTATTTCTAAATCTAATCACTTAACAGCAGAACATGGTTCTTACATTATAATATTTTTTACAACATTTGATTATAATTATTAGCAATAATATTCATTAACTTCATACAACAGTTGCATGACTAAAAATTGTTATTATTATTGTTGTTGCTGTTGTTGTTGATATCAATAACTATAACCGGTAAAAATTCTTGAAAAATAAAAATTTCTGTCTACAATACAATACGATTTGTTTTTACATTATACGCTCATAAAAAATTTTAAAACAAATTGATCGAGAAATACAGTTAATTGTTTTCATTGTTTTCATGCATATTTTCTCAAATCCCTTACAAATACTTCAAATTCGCATTTCTAATAATGTTTGAATTTGATCTTATCAATTCCAGAAAAAGATTCCTGACGCAATAGACCTTTCGTATTATTGGGGCTGATCGGTGGTGAAATAAATATGAATGTATTTGAAAGGAATTGACTCTTATACATAAAGAAATTCTTGATGAATTGCATGGAATAGATTTTGTATTGAATTGTCTTCTATCTTCTGAAAAGTTTTCTGTTGAATGGCCACTACGACTCCCATCAAAAGAGTATATACTGATTGACTTAGTGAATCATTACGATGGAAAAATTCTTCTGGATTATTTTTTAAAATCCCCTCGAGATTGTGATAGAATGTTTAATTGAACTGCTTATTTTTAATGTCAAAAAAATTCATTTATTTTCCGGGAATTTCGGCTGACACAAGAATTCATTAAAATTCACTTTATTAATTTTGAATTTTTCTATGACTACTAATGTTTCATTAGGAATTTATTTCACTAGTGGGTTTTATTTTAATGAGTTTAATTTTTAATGCACCGAAATATCCCTTCTGGAATTGTTACAATCATTTCTTTATTAATAAAAGATGTTAATGAAAATATTACACTCATTTTTTACAATTGTATGTTAATATTAATTCATAAAATACTTTTATACATAAAATCATTTCAATAAAAAGATACTTTTACATCAATACATTTTTCTACAAAAATTCTACTGCTATACACATAATAAGAATAATTAAAGAAAATTGTATTGTCCTTTGATTGATTCCATTATATAATTGTTTGAAATTACACGCCAACACATCATCACCTGTAATTTCAAAATCTGTCTAGAAGCTTGCAGAAGTAATTTATCTATATCCGTCGATAAATAAATCACCGTTCTTTTCTTGAACTGGCCATTAGCACTGTATGTTATTCTTCAGGGCATATCAGCATCCACATAAAAACCAATAACGTATCATTTGAATTCATTTTGTATTGCTGTTTAATAAATTTGTCACTATATCTACAATTAATTATTATTGTATTAATAAAGGCTGTTTGTTTTTTACTTTTATTGATTTTTACTCGCAATATACATTTTGAAAGTAATTCGATTATTGGTGGAACAAATCTCTATTTGTAATTAAATATTTCATTAAATAGAGAACAAAACACTGTTGGATATAACCTTGTAAATAAGAAATAATCATAATTAATATAATATAATAAATAAAAGTTAAATTAATAGCTTAACTAATAGACAAAATATAATAATAATCTGAAATAGATTAAAATTAACCCTTAAATTAGGAAAAAAATAATAAAAATACTAAAAATAATTACTAAATAATAAAAAAAGATAAAAATAACAATAATGAAACCTTAAAATAATCAAAATAATCAAAATTAAAAATCTATAATAAAAAATCAGAAATTATTGATATAGAGGCAACTTATTTATTAAGTTCACCAGAAAAAACGTAATAAATCATTTGAATTGAGCTCAAGTAGAATTAACAGCAAATCGATTCTTGCATCAATCATTGAATCTTGACAACAAGATTAATAAATCATATTACTTCAATCAATAAATTCAACAAAAAACAGAAACAGAACAGTAAATATTGGATTGCTATTCGAATCGGTTAAAAGGAAATAAGAACTTATTACCTGAACCTCTACTATCCATCTCAAGCCAAATATATAATATTTCTGTTTTCCATTTCCTGCGAAGAACACAAAACAGAACTCAGACCAAATATATATTATATATTTCGATCTTCCGCTCAAACTTGCCTCAAAAGGAATCAAAGCTAATTCAAACCAAATATATCGTATATTCGGCACCGATATGGACCATTTCTGACAAGAAATCGAACTCAAACATTCTTCGAAGCTTTTGACTTATCAAAGAGATCATTTGTAATTTTCGCATTCCTTATATAGTATTTTCTAAAACGGATTCTGAATAATCGTTTTTGATTATTATTCTTTTTCCCTATTGGATATTGAAATTATTTTACAAATTGGCCTAGATTAATAATTTTAATTTATTTTTCACCCGTATTATTCATAATATTTTTCATTTTCTCTTACATTTTAAGTTCCAATTTTCGACCACAAATACGCCCATATTTTAATTAATTAATGTTGGCCCACAATTATAATTTATATTATTATTATTTATGGAAATTATTTCCTATTTATTATCTTGTTCTAAAATTATTTCCATTTTAATTCACGATTTTATTATTATTCTTGTTCCTCATAATAATTTTTTACATATTATTTGAAAATATAATTATTGTGGTTTTTTTGAAAATACAATTATTTTTATATACAACATATAGTTTTTAATATTTGTTATTGTTTTTTATATACAATTTTCAAAATTTGTTTACACATAAACAAATCAAAATCATTCAAGATTAAAAGAGTCCGATTAATCACAAAAGATAAAATATAGTCAAATAATCACAAAAACTAAAATATAGTCTAAAATTTGTCACTCAGCCATGTCGACATTTCATTTGGATTGTAGGCTTTGATAAGAGGAGGTTGATTGAGACAATTGGGATTTGATCTTCTGATATACTGAAGACAAAGATTATAAAGATGATGTTGTTGAGATTCAGATTGGGCTTGATTTCATTCTGTAACACGTATATTGTGAAGCTTTTTAAAAAGTAATAGCTTTGTCAAGGTCTATATTATTCACTTTCTTCCATATTAATAAATTATTTTAATTATATAATAATAGAATAAACTATCTCCGGGAGCATGCGCAATTTAGATTAAACCCAGTTCAACTAGAAACTAAAATCCAAAATTCATTTATAAAACAAATTTAGTAGTTACGGCCCTATTAGGCCTAGCCACCGATAAAATTTTTCTGAGGATTCTTACCTACAAAATCTAAACTACAAAATCTATTTTAATAGAGTCTAATAAAAAACTGTCACAAACATATAATAAAATCTCTCTAATATTCTGGTTATTTTTCTAAATTATCAAAGTTGTGATATTACTATTATTTTGAATTGTATAATCTGATATGTATATTATAATCTTATTTATTTTATTGTTATTTATTTACTCTAGTAATCTTGTTTATAATTTTAACTACATACACGTTTTAAAACCGGGTGTAGAATAAATAAATAGATCAACATGAGCTCAACCGTGTTGGGTTGTAAAATTAGAATAATTGATTAAAAGTAATTTTAGTTAAAGAATTAATCTAAATATCATCACTTTGATATATTTTATTAATTGCGATTAATTATAAGACACAACTAGTATAACTCTAACAAACTTCAGCATTACGAAACCAAAGGCATAAAACAGAGTCCATGAATAATCGTCAATATCAACACTACCAATAAAATTTTTTGATTTATTTCCTGAGTTATTTAATCATATCAAGCAACTAATTAATTTATAAATTCATATTCAATTTAATATAGGGAATATTTATGCATTTTAAATTGAGTTCGGATTAAATTAAGAGTTACCTGCCTTAAAATCAGCTTATTATAATTACACAGTTTAAAACTTCGGTCCTTTAATTTTATTTTGGTTAAAATTAATAGGGCTGAATCATTTATGCTATATGAATCTTAATTAATAACAGACTCATAATTAGAAACCAGGAACTTTCAAGATTTATTTTGCATA
>JBBMOY011177544.1:0-10028 GCA_037951405.1 Platydemus manokwari | reverse complement strand
ATACACAAATATTTTTTAATTCTTTAACATGCAAATCCCTTAATATCTCCAAACAAGAAATATATGACTTATACCACATTCATAATCAAGGGCACAAATAGTTTTATGATTAGTTTCTAATAATTTATTGATTTGCATGATATTACAATTCCTTGTCTATAAAATATTGTTGAAGTCAAGTATTTATTTGAGGCATATGGTTATTTGTAGAACTTGTAATATAAAGTAAATTAGAACTAATATTCTGTAATAGATTTACATTAACCAGTTATTGGTAATTATTTTTGAATTTTAACTCATATTCTCACTTTGTTTATTATCAAGATGATACAGACGGTGTTCTTTTTTGATTATATTATTCCTATTGTTGCTTTCTATAAATCATAAATATCTGTGTGTTAAAATTATAAGAAATAAATATTCACCTATTTACTTCATTTGCTATGTTAATTTAAACAAATCATTCCATTTTTGTGCGTTAATGTCTATTTAATCAAAACAGTTTACAATCGGTAACGTTTTTTAAATATTTAGTTTTGTGAGATTTTTAGACTGATATCTTATTAAATAAAAACTAGTAAAAATGGTTTTATCTTAAAATTGTATTTTCCTACCAGAGCCAGACCGGATTCAGTGCATTTAATGTTATTTGAACCAACAAGTTTACAACCAGACAGTACCAATGGTCGAGTGTGCTTCAATTGTAATAAAGCAAATCATATTGCTAGAGACTGTCCGGGAATTTCAACCAAACAAACACCGAGTTAGTAATTATTCATTTTTCGAATTGTATTTATGGGGAGGGGGTACCGTAAAAGTTCTCCTATTTAAACCAATTAAATATATTATAAAAAATTATGAATTTAAAATTAATTTTTGAACTTTGAACTTGATATTTGCCATCATATGAAAACGATTCTCTTAATGCTTTTACGGTGCTTCCTCTTTCAAAGTATATTTCAGTCACAAAAGTGACGTTTTTATCATCTGTTTAACGATGTTTTTATGAATTCTTTTCGTATCTATTTTCTGGTTTTTTCTTGCAGAGAAATTCAAAGACAGAAATAGTCCTACAAAGAAAAAAATTAAATTGAAATAGACAATTATTACTTGCTTCTTTATTATTGTGATTTCGTGTTTGTGTGTGTGCTTTTCTAAATTCAAAAAATATTTAAAAAATATTTAAATAACAAAAAAATCAAATCTCTAAAATTCTATGTTAGCCAAACCTGGTATAAATCAATCAAGTCTACCGGAATTACCGCCTACACTTCAATTCAAACAGTCTGAAATTATCAATCATTTTTATTTACAATCGGAATTTAATGACAATGCTGAATCAGAGAAGATGAATATGGTTAACATACCGCTGAAAGCCTTTAAAGGAGATATCAATCAATATTCAGTTGTGCCAATCAAAATGAAATATGGGGACCATACTGTAATCTTAGATTGTCTTTGATGATTTTTCGTTTTGTTATCCAAACCTCATTCTAGATTATCCTTCCAGTTTTGGTGGGCAAGGATCAGTTAATTGAGAAAAAATTAAATACTCTTCTTAAAAATGGATCAAATAATAACATGTGTGTCTTTCCAATTGATTCCGTACCGAAGATCAATAATAATAATAAACAATATTATCCAGAATTTCAAAACAATGTCAATCATCGACAATCAGCTAAAATGTCACCGGTACCGCAACATAATAATGCCCAAATGATGATGCATCAACAACAGGTTTTTGATATTTTCTTTATCGAAAATCATTTTTCTCAACTAATCGACCCATTAAGCAATTCAATCAGAATCGTCAAATGCACCCGATTCATCAACATTATAATAATGATGCCAATATACGTTTGAGATCCAATGCACCGAATAGTTTACCGCAATATCCCTTTGTAGTATGAATATTCTATTAGATTAAAATCGATTTCGTTTAATTGCATTCATTTTGTTAGGACTATAATGTTCGAGGATATCATCCAATGGTCAACTTGCCACCAAGAAGTAAGATTCAATATTTGAAATTGATTTGATTGGTTGATTGTTTTATGTGAATTATTATTTCAGTTTTCAATAACCGTAACCATGTTCCAGTTACTATGACAAATACCAATACTCCCAACAGATCAAAGAAAAAATAAAACGAACAACATATCTTTCTAAAAGATATATCTGATTGTGCGCTACGTTTTATACATAAATAATAATAATTATTATTATATGACTGTATTGGTGATATGATTGGAAATTTAGTTGTTTTAAATATTTAGTTTTTGAATGCACTTATTTTTTAAATCGAATTTATCATTAATATATTTATTGATTATACCGATATATATATATCTGTGTGGTGAAAGGTGTGAAATCATAAATTTTAACTAATTGACTTCAATCATTGATTAATTTGACATTTTTAGAATATTTTTTTTTCATCTTTAAAATTCTTAAATGTATGTTTGTTGGATAACTAGAATTGCTTTTGGGATCAGTAACTGACTGGGAGTGATTTTCGCAATTGTTTTTCGATTTATAAATTGCCTTATGATTTGACTATAAATCGAATATGAGTGTAACATTAGAATTCGGTCTTCTGGACATGCGGTGATTTTCCTATTTTAGATGTTCTATCCACATTCGATACCTAGCAGATGTTACCTTGCAAACGTTGCTATTTGTTAGACGTTCTGTCAATAAATCACATTGATATGTATTTATAAAATCTAAATCGGAATCGATGCATAATTACGCACACTGCAGATTGTATTTGAGCAATGATAAATGCAATAAAGATTTTCGATTTTAATAAATAAAAATAATTAATATTTTCTATGCTATGGGGTTTCTAACGTTCAAAAATTCTATTTGAAATATAAATCGTTTATTATGTTTATTTGAAATACATTTTTGAATTTGTCTTTGAATGTTTTGTAGTTTTCAACTTAGTAATTGTGTTTATAGTCAAAACTACCAGTTATAAACAAAAATATTTTTAATGTATGAATAAAAACATCAGTCTTAGCAGCTTAAGTTGAAAAATATTTATCGTTATTGATTTTGATTGTTAATAAATCAGTGAATGAAATTGCAAACTATATTGGTTTTTTTTTCGGTGTCTATAACATGGGATTGTAATTGAAAAATCTGGCATTATTTTCCGGATCAATTCAAAAGATTTGTAATTCTGTACAACTTGTGCAACGGTCTCGATTTTTACGATGCTAAGTTCTTTGAGCTATTCGTTTCCAGCTATTTTTAATTTAAGCTTTAAATGTTTTTAGATACAAACAGACCAACTTAGATAAGCTCCAGTATAAACTTACTTTTATCATTTTATAATAGTTGAGTTAAAATCATCATGTCAGTTTTGTTTTTGATCTTTGCATCTACTTTTTTGAAATAAACTTAAAATTATTAGGATGAATTTTTACAACATTGTTTATTAAATATTCTCATCAATAAAATATAACGATAATTAAATTCAACGTACATCCTGAATTTTTATGGCTTAACAATTTTAATTACTATATCAGAGTTTGACATATGAGTCACGAAATTAATTTTTACATAAATTGATACAAATTTCCCTCTGCATAAAGAAATCACTTCGACTGATGATCAGGCACAGGCAAAGAAAACCGAAAACATACATAAACAAAAAGAACAGTACACTTTAACACATTGGAAAAAACAAAGCCTCATTGACAAAGGCGTCATAACAAATAAGTAGCCTTCAAATTACAAGGACTCGTTTGATTTTCATAAATGGAAATTATATATTATTATCAGAGCACAAGAATTTTACAAATTTTCCCACATTTGAAAATCTTGTTCAGGGAAAAATGTAATCAAGTAATTTTAATTCATATTTCTCCGGACCCAAGATAGTTTACAAGATCTTTTGAAAAGGTATTAACAAATTAAATAAGAGTTTTTGTCAAATCATTATTTTGATCGCACTGTGATTTTTGTCTCAAATAGAATATGACCGGTCCCTTAAAAGGAGCACTCGATAGCACCCAACACATCATATTTTTTTAGTGTATTTATTGTGCACAATAATAGGTGGTAACTTATTTGACGATTTTATTGCGCGATAATATTTGACAGTTTGTTATTTTTTAATTTATTTATTATTTAGAGAATTTCAATGGGTTTGTTCTAGGTGAGTTTTATTGATATTATTATTTTACATATTTATAGATAATAATTATTATAAATACTAATATATTATACTATTTTAAGCTGATTTCAATGAAGTGTTGTTACGATATAGAAAATACACATTGATTAAATAATACGTATGTCATTGATAAGGAATTATTGTTATAAAAATTGTTATACGAAGCTGCAGAAAGTTTAGTTTGAATTAATCATTTGGTCAAAACCCCAACAAGTTAATACTTCTCACTTGTTTAACCGATTTTTTGAATTTCCATCATCAAATGAAAAATTTCGTTGCAGTCATCCGTTTATTTAACCAAAATATAAATAAGTTTTTTAATTTTTTATTAGATTTAAATTGACACAATTATTTTGTATAATTAAGCTAAATCGCTCATTCAGATAAAACAATTCTGGAAATTAGAATTTATCAGAAATTTTCAGAATTTTTAATTTTATAAATATTAAATAAGTATCGATTTATCTATTAGTTATTTTGCTTAAATTATTATAAATCGATCATACTAGCAGAAATTTGAAAAAAAACATTGAAAAAAAATTTATGATAAAAGCTAAATTTTTTTTAAATTATAAATAATTAATAATAACTTTTGTTTTAATTGAATGTCACATATGATATACTATTTACTCGAGTAATTATAAAAAATAATTAGATAACATCAATCTTATAGTTATTGCCTTTCGCTGGCATTTTTAAGTCAAATTTTACTGAGCATTTCATGATTCTTATGATCTCCACATATGATAAATTCATAATATGCAGGCCATATTTATAACATTATGGCCAAAAGTTATAATTTTCAAAATTATTTTAGAATTATAAAAATATAATATTTGAAATATGTTAAAACTGAAAGATGGTAATTCCTGACATGAAACAAACATGTTCATATGATAGATACTCATGAATTATATAGAAATTGACATAAACTGACATAGCAATGTCGTATCAGTATTTCTATCACATAAACCCCTGTAACCAATCGTTATAACTCTTATAACTGATTATAACGTGATGTGGTAGTTATAACAATTCCTTTTATTGATTGGTTATCGATTATCTATGGTATGCACATATGTTCTATTAAATGTTAAAGGATAAAAATTAAAAATAAATCCATGAAAGTGAAAGTTCCTATAAAAGCTTCAATCTCAACGAATCTCAGAATAGATATCAGTCTCCTGAGAACAGTCTTCTTATTTTCACAATGAAAAAGAGACAACAATTTGGAAATGAATATTTGAAAAAGAAAAACCACATTTATGGTAATGAAAGATCCAATAATTGATAGGTGAAGGTGCAAGAAATCTTAGGCAAGTAGAAACTATTTGGGAAAAAATGGAAATCATTCGAACTTAGTAAAGGTGTGTTATTGATTTAGACACCTAAATCCATAATATCTCAATACATTACAATTCAGTCCAAATAATAAAGTGACAGTCAATATGATGTTAATACCGATTCTAATATCAACTATAGCCATCAAGCATGCTCTGGAAACCAATTGAAAAATCACGAAACCAAATTATATTTTAATTACAGTTATTCAAACCAATTATTTTTTTATAAAAATATGACTTTAAAATAATAAGTTCTCTCATCCCTCTATCTTTAAAATTCTTGATTTTATCTAACTTCTTCATTATCTCTGCATCAAATTCTCCAGATATTTATCAGTTTAAAATTTTTTATTTCTCCTCAACATTATATTATCTATATATCGTCTCTATATAAGTCTCTATATATCATATATATTTATCTTCTTTATATCTTCTTTATATATTCACTTTTTCTTCAGTATTACTCCTATACACTTGCAATCTATATATCTTCTGTACATTTGAATCTCCACCCTTTCTCTTCTATCCTTCCGTTTCATCGATATTCTCAGAATCGATTTAATGAAGCACGCTTTGGAAACTGACTCAAGACACCAAATGATATTCTATTTACAATTATTCGAAAAAATCTACTTTTTCTAAAAATCTGAATTCAAAATTATACAAAATTCCATTCATTATAAGTCCTCATACTAACACTATTGGTTCACTATTTCTTCTTTTATCTTGATATTTGAGAAAACAATTTGCTATTTCCATGGCATTTTAAAATTAATAAATTTTCTTAGATAACACGTTTGTATTGGCATTCTGAATATTCTTTGAATCTGGTAAATCATTTTAATAACTCTTTCAAAGCTTCAGGAAATAGTAAATAAAATATATTTATTTGGATGCATTATTGAGTGAAGACAAAATCTCGAAATCTAAAATCGATTTTGCACATTGAAACCCTCATTTTAGCACTTTAAGCATTGTTGGCCTACACAACAATACATGTGGGCAATCCACCAATCACGGAAGACTTAAATTGAAAATTTTAATTCGAAAAATGAATATAACTACATAATAGCACACACATAGATATTTAACAGTTCCGATCACATAAGGTCAATAAAACTAATTGAAATTGAGAAATAAAAGATCAGGTCAAGACTTGATACACAAATTATGTACAAATCCCAAGTATAAATACTGATGTAAAGATGAGCAACTGTCAGATGGAAGCCAAGTCTCATGCCGTTGTTTTATATTGATTTATTGAGTATTTTGTTAAGTTTTAGAGTCGTTTGTGTAAGTACTGATTAGTACTATTCAGAGAAATATAAATTTTCTTGGAACCAACAACTCAAATAAATTTGTAAAGTTTAACATAAAATAACAATAATAATAATGATAATAATAATTATTATTATTATTATTATTATAATCAACAGACAATAGTACTGAATAATGCGGATTAAGTATGAAATAAATTGTCTTATAAATGAGAAGGCGAAACTCAATAAATTCACTATTCAAAAATTCGGAAAAATAACTTTGTAAACAACTGCTGTGAGAAATACCAGAAGCCAAATTTTTGAAAACATAATAATAACTGGTAATTAAATCATTATTATTTGGAACTAATAATACAAATAATCAGATATAAGGTTTGAATATTGTTGCGTGTATCATAAATCAATTAAATTGGTTACAAGAATCACGGAAAGAACCCTAAAAAGGCTCAATACACACAGACCTGATAAACACACATGTCATTAACCAATCAGATTCGTTTTAATATTAATCCATATTTAGAAGCTAAGAATCGACAGGCACATACCAATGCAAGAGAAATGTGAGAAAAAATTCAAGTAGATCGATCGACGAACAAATTCAGGGAATGGAAAACGGAAGTTCCATAATATCAATAAGACACACCTGATCGGACTGGGAAAGAGGTTGAGTTCTATGGATATCTGCCAATCTTTTTTGGTTGGTAACTTGAGTGCTTAGCTTATCTTTGCGTGATTTTTAGCAATTAATGTTTTAGATTACTTTTCATTCTGTTTTGACTTTCGGGCGCTGATCCCATCTTGAGTGATTAACTTTGTGAATTATGAAAAGATTTGCAGTTGTTGTTGTTGTTGTTGAAACTTTGAGTGTAATATTTTATTTAATACATATAAATTTTTGTTTGATAACCCAACAATATCATGAACATAAAATGATAATTTTTAAACTTTATCTTAAGAAATCTTGCGCATTTTCGAAAGAATATCCATTTTTTTGTCAAATCACTGCTCGAGATAAATTGTTTATTTGTTTTTGTTTGGTCAAACAAAATTTGTTGAATTTTTGTAAAGTGCATAATTATATGAAAGGGATTTTTCTATCAAACACCTACACATCAATTTTCTGATTCATTGTATTGAAGAAATCACCATGTTGACTTTATCCAACATTAATAACAAAACAAACCCAATTTAAGAATTATTAGTAAATGAATCTTATGTTGAAAGGAGAACTACTGAGATAGAGTTGGAATGTTTCCCCACCTACTCTCAAGCTCTGGTTTTTCACCGATTAATTAATACCAATATCTAACAGTAGTAATTATCTAAAAGTAGTAATAAAAATTAAATTTCTTCTGACAGAACATCGTGAAATGATTATCATATTTATACATTTCATACTAATCGGTTAAATTACTTTGGAAATAATTTTTCATCTATTGGTCTCATATGGCGTATAAATTCTTTTTTCATCCAATTTTAAAAATTTATAAATAACTATAAAGAAAAAGAATATCGAATTACTTGTGAAGTGTTTTAAGTGTTTAGAGCTCTTGAGTAATTCTAATAATAAACAAACGTAAAGATATGCGAGTATTCTATTTATATGTGATGAAAATAATATATTTTTATTATTTTTTGTTCCTCTTATATCATTGTGGTGTTATGGAAGGTTTGAACAAAAAATAATTAATGTAATTTGTGGAAAAAACAAATTTATTGCGATTTTGACCTTTGAAATCAGTCCAGTGATCTGAATTAACTTGTAATCGCCCTGTATTTTCTCTAAAAAGGTGTTTGTGTAAACATATCGTTTATAAAATAAATATGATTTGAAATCGGACGAATTCGGGTATCTCGTCTGATTTCAAAAGAATAAGACAATAATTAATTCATAAAATTAAAAAATCTAAATTTTAAAATATGAATGAAGCAGATAATTAAAACAACCAACGACCTTTTAAAGAGACAAACACTTAAACAAAAATAAAACTCGTATATATTAGCTTATTCTAGCAGAAATCCTATGAAAGATCTAAAGACATTATATTAAAGGAAAATTAGAAATTTAATTTAGGTACTAGTAAATCATAATTAAATATCTAAAGCTGTAGAATTGTCTACCATCGAAAAAGTATAAATATTGAACCAATTCAGCCAGAAAATCGTTCTTAAATTTAGTAGAGGGTTAGATATTAAAGCAATTAGTTAAAATTAGTTTTGAAACAATAACTGGATGATATTTGATCTTAAAATAATGGATGGACATCTGATTAATTAAAAGAGGTTTGTTTATTGTTTATCTACTTTATATCCTAAAATCTACATTAATTTTTGTCTTTACTATGTTTAAGTTCAATAAAAGTTTTAATATTGATGGTAGGGTCTTGGTTTTATGAAATAATACACCTAGCAGGAAAATTTGTTTCGCTAAAATCAAAATCACTTGAATTCAAAACCTAAAAAAATTTCACCATATTTCTTGAAACACGTGACTTGATATTAAATAAGTTCTAGTGTACATCTAAAATACTTTGAGGATAAATTCACAGATGATTTAAGAAAAATTCAAAAATATGACGATTTGGTTTTCAACAGAGTTTAAAAACCCATCTAGGAAGTTAGAAGAACATCAGAAACAAATTTCTAAGTTTATTTATAAAGTTTCATAACCGCATTCATAATTTTTAATGTTTTAAAGATAGGCAATCCATATTCAATATTTTACAAGCAATTGATCGACGTGTTGTTTAAAATCTCTAAAAGTATAGCGTTTCAAATTTGGAAAAATACCGGCACTTGTAACTTGGATATCAAACAAGATGATCTAGGTTTAATGTTTTTTTAAAGAAGTATTTATTCTAACAATTTGCTTGAACGAATTTCCATTATTAATCGATTTTTCTCTTTGAAACAATATATTCAAGCTTTTAAAGGACTTAAATATAAAAAATTAAATCATAATTTAGGTATTTTAATTGAATGTTTTAGCAAACATAATCAACTTTCATTAAAATAACAACAAAATTTTAAAACTTTGATCTAGATCAGTGGTTCTCAACCCCCGGGTCAGCAAGCATTTTTTAAAGGTGTCACCGAATTATGGTAGATGTACAAACCATTACACGTTGAAAAATCATGATTGATGATGTTGTTAAATAAATAGTTTGTGATGCTGATTAAACTACTTCTGTTCACAATTACCTTGACTACTACAGTTAA
>JBBMOY011177433.1:0-10028 GCA_037951405.1 Platydemus manokwari | reverse complement strand
ATAATTTTTAAAAGATACTATTTTAATAATTTAATAATATGTGCCATTTACTGCTAGTAACTAAATCTCTTGCATAATGAAAATTATATGCAATTTCATTTAAATAAGCAAATTTTGTTTAATTTTCTGTTTTTGTTAATTTCAAAATCTCACCTACTTTAATTCGTTTTTCAGATTATCATATTTTAGAAGATTTTAAAGCTCTGATATATATTTAATATTTGATTTCTAACAACTAAAATTTTTCTGAAGAAATTCAAAATGTTCATAAAGAATATAATTAATTAAATTAACTATATAGTTTTGCAAAACACCCGGTAAATTTAAAATTTAATATCAGGAATATTTTTCTTAAGTTCTTTCTCGTATGTTATTATTAAATTTTGAATTTTAAAATCTTTATTTTAATGTAATCATATTTTTCTATTCTTAGGGGGGAAATTTATTATATTTTCATGCAAACAAATTCAATCGATGATAAAACGATAGAAAACATTCAATTAAATTGGAAGTTAATGTGTCCCTACGGTTGTGACACGAAGGGATACAGGTTATTATTATCTACCATTATTTGTATAATTCCTAGACTTCTTTAATTTTCTATAATAATAATTAATTAAATTTAGATTATTACTTAAATAATTATCATTTCTATGTTTTAAATTAAAATATGTTGACTAAAGTCCAGATCAATTGATTGAGCATCGATCAAAGGAGTATCATCATCATCTCGACATATTTTATGCTCGACTTAAGGAATTAGGTTTAGATAAAGAATTCTGTAAGGAATCATAAACTGCAACATAACAATATTGTTTGTTTGTTTTTTAATATTTAGATATTGGAAATGAAAATAAGAGCTTGTTACAATGTCAAGTCATTTCTCAATTAAATGGGCCGATAGAAACCGCCAGGCAATTATCATCCGAAATTGAATATCTGAAGGGAAAAATTTCAGTGGTATTCAATGAACGAGTATATATAATATATTATATAATTGTGTACCATTGATATGATTATAAGTTATTAATAAAGGATATTATAAAGCAATTTGATTGGACCATTCAATTGCAGTTTTTGAAATGTATTTTTAAAATACCTCAACGTAATGTGTTTAACAAGAATTATTCGTGATTTAAGATTTTTTCTAATCATGTCAATGATATGCAAACTATTCAATGTTTAAATTTGAAAATTTATTTTGTATTGAGAATTTTCTTTATATATGTATATTGATTGATTTCTATTAATATTTGTGCTTGAGCATGTTTAATTTGCTTAATTTTTTATGACATTTTATTTAGATTTTTATATCTTTGATAAAGCTTGCTAATTTTTTCTTGATGTCCGATTTAAATGATATATAAAATTGGGATTTATTATGTTATTTTTATTGATTATTTTATTTCCCGATGTTAGTTTTGGCCGTTCATCATGGATGTCAAATAATATTATTCCTAAGTTTTTTTTTATTATTTTAAACTTAGATTCTCTAACTTTGGTTACTTGTCTGAGAGAGAATGCAGTATCAACGTAACCACACACACACACTCACGCACATATATATATGTTGCTTGGGTGGATAACATGTTGATGGCCTGTTTTCAGATATTGAAAACTTTATTATCATTCCAACAGTTACGATTATAGCACCAATACTTCTCTCCATTTTCCATTATTTATAACGATATCATTATACAAGTTTTATTTTTATACAATTATAATATTATAAATCATCACTGGTAGTGGTTTCCATAGAAACTATATATTTATCCAACAAACGTTATTCACTCTAGAAAGAACTTATGAAACTGCTCGAAAACTCAATTACTGATATCCAATTGACTAGTTTCAACGGCACTTTGGTTTGGATGATTTCTGAAACGGACAATGAATTAAAATCGTCCAAATCACCGGTGTTTTTTACCGGAAAATACGGGTGAGATTAAAACAATTGTTTTATGATGGTGCAGTTTTGAATGATTTTAATTATATCAAGATATAAAATGCGATTGGAATTGAATAAAAACAATGAAGAAAATCAAGATCTTTATCTGATTTTTGAGAAAGGCGACTATGATGCGATTCTGAAAGACAGTTTTGAAACAATGATCAAAGTCAGTTATCAATTCATGGGGAAAGAATTATCTGCATTGCAACCCAAAATGGTAAGTAAATTTGTAAAAAAATTATTTGAAAAATGGATTGGAATTTTAATGGTTTTTAAAAAATATAGTGCTTATTCAATTTCAAAATCAATAGAAGTGGATAAAATTTGGAACCGTTCCAATATTTATTATCGATCATTAAAAATTGTCATTCCTTAACTTGATGATTGAAAATAATAAATTTTGATACTGCTACGTTTATTCGAATTATAAATTTTCAAATGTAACGAAACGAAACTTCTGATTTACCATTTCTAATTGGTCGAAAAAATATTGACGTTAAAGGGCTTGCAATTTTTATGTGCCTATTTTGTTTGAAATGACTGTTAATGCTGAAATTTATTATTCTTTCGGTATAACATTTATTTCAAATTTATCCATCTATTATTTTATCCAATCAAATATTATTTATTATTTCATTTTATTTAGATGAAACTCAATCGGAAAGAAAAATCCAACCATATATTGGATTTAGACAACGGTGTTGTGGAATGGATTCGATTCGAAATTGATTGTTCGGAATTGGATTTACCTTCAATGGATTAATCAATATTAATAGTAGAATGTTGAGATCAATTTATAAGCAGAATGAATGTTGTCTAATCAACATAGGATTAATGGTTCCATGTTCAGATAATAAATATTTATTAATATTTTCTGCTATCCGTTTTCATGAGTCTGTAGTTTATGACCATGAATTTTTTAACAAATCATAATTAAATCACAATAACAATTCATATCGATAAAATTGAAACAATCAACTATGAGTTGAATATATATATATTTATTATAATCCGAAAATTTTTTTTCTGTAAGTGAAATCAATTTGATCGGCATCCTCAAGACTGACAGAAATAATTCTGTTTTGATCTGAAAGATATTTCAACATAACCGTATCCTAAACAATCCAATCAAATATATCAAATCAATAATTTCAAAACCTTTTTCAAAAAATCCCATGAAAAACAAGTATCAGTTTCTGTATCAACTTCAATTGATTGTAATTTGCTCTTTTTCTTCTGATATCTCTCCAATCGTTTCTGGTAACCTTTCAAGGCTCCAACATCATTTCGAGTTGTCAATAGATCGATAATTCTCTTCATTTTGTTAATGTTTTTATTGATTGAAGCGATTTCATTGACCACTGATTTTTCTTTGATATATTTGGAGATTTTTCTCTTATTGAACAATGGCACATTGCCAGGAACGATTGCAGGCTGTCATTAATTATCATTATCAATATATATACACACATATCATTTTACACATATCGCTTTACCTTTTCCATATTAATTTGTACGATCAGTCCTTTTGTCATGAGAATGGCCAATTTGTTATCGTCGAGAAATTCGACGTCTCGTGGAATCAAGTGCATCCATTCTTTCTTCATATTACTGTTAAATGCCGTACACCATTTCGATGGCTTCGTCTCGTTGACATCCATTTTCCAAACCTTTTTATTCGAATAAATCGCCACCAAACTCGTCGATTGGGAATTGAATCTCATACAAACGACTCGTGGAATGTCTTTCTTGTTGGGAACGACTTGACGAGCGACCTTTTTCACGATAGCCAATTTGTCGAGCGAATAAATGAACAATAAACCGTCCAATGTCGAAAAGGCGATCAATTCGCCATTGTCAGATATTTCCAATTTATGAACACCATTGAAATAGTTTTCTTCTTTCGCCAAAATCGATGTGATTAAAATCGGTTTCGTGTCCGTTTCAATGATTTCGTAAATGAATAATCTCGAATTGTTATCCGATTTGACATTCGTCACAAACGATTCGACGAGCAGCAGAAAGGTTTTCTGTTTCATTTCGATAAATTTCAACAGATATGATGGCGGTAAACACACACTCTGGCCTTCGGCTTTGTGAGAATTGGTGAATTCAACTGCGTTAAACCGTTTCAAATCAACACTCAATGATCGTTTGTGATCGGAAAATTGCATTTTCAACACTCGTGTTTCGCTATTGGTGGAGTAGGCCAAATATTTAAGCGATTTCGAGGCGCTCCATGCTTGGAGATGGCTTTCGTTTGAAGGTTTAATCGTACGGAGAACGCACTTTGTGTGCGATTTGCTGTTGATTTCATATATTTTGATCGATTTATTCATTTCGGTAAACAAAACCGTTCGATCTGTGTCAAACTGGTGGATTTCACCCAATGGCGGGAGATCGTCAATTCTTAAATGTTTATCAGGTCGCTCATTATGATTTGGAAACAAATCGTAAATGTGCAAACTGCAACTTAATCCACCTGCTATCAATGTATTGTTGGTGCAGCATAATGATCTGATATCTCCAGTTATTCCATATCTTCTGGACCCTTCGGTCCATTTATCACCATCGAGATCTAATCTAACCAGTTGTGGATCGGATCCACTTGCAAATAAACAATTTACACCAACTGAAATCGTTAAAATATCGGCTTTGTGCGTTTGAAAACATTGAATTATGCCAAATGTTTCAGGATTCCAGATCGTTATGGCACCCTTACTATCTCCACTGCATAGGTATTTTCTAATATAATTAATATTAAATCATGTTAAAACCTTCATAAAATTCGAAATAAATTACATTTTAAAAGTATTGAAATTATTTTAAAAATAATGCCTTACCCAACAAACTCCAAACACCAAATATAAGTTGGTGATCGATTCTTTTCTTTGATTAAATCGAAATAATCGGAATTATTAGTTGAAAGATTTATTTTATACATTCTCCCTTGTGTACCAGCAAATACATAATCCATCATCTTTTTGCTGAATGCCATGGAAAGTATAGATTCACTAGAATTATGAATAGTGCGTAGAAATTTCAGTTCTGATACATATTCATAAATATGTAAATATCCTCCATCACAACCGACAATGATTTTATCAACAGCCTGCACAATTGACCGAGAACAATTACTACTGTGAAATAATATTTCTTGTTTAACATAATTTTTACTAAGATCTATTTCGAATAATTTAGTTGATGAAATTCCGAAAAGTTTAACATCATTCTTAAATTTCATAAATTTTAGCCCATCCACAGGATTTGTGTTTGAAATTACAATTTTAGCAAGTAATAAGAAATTTTGGGATAAGTCATATATTTCAACTATTCCATCGTGCCTTCCAACAGCTACAAAATTTAATAAATTTGAAAAAGTAATTATATTAATTGGTGACTTCACATTTTTAACAGCAATATCTATTTGAGAATATTTATTCATCTAAATACAAATTAGTATGAAAATATAACTACTTTAAAGAATCTCACTATTAGCTTGTTGAACCTTCATAAAATGTGAATATTTAAACAAAATACTGAACATGTGTTTTCTTAATTAAAATTAAATCGTTATGACCAATTATTTAAATATTTAGTTATGGCAATTAAGCGAATGTCTCTCTTTAGACCACAATATAAGAATTATTTTCTGTACATTTTGTATTTTGCAATAGATGTTATTTAGTGTAAATTTAAAATAATGCATGAAATTTGATTTTATTTCTTCTAACTATTTTATTTTTTTCTTGACCTACAAAATTATTAATATAAAAATTTAGAAAATACTCGACGTTATATACACATATCCAAATTACAGATACATCCAAACCACCGATAAAATAATTTCATTTCATCTATAAATCATGTTCAAACATTCTCCCAACGTTGAACAAAGATATATAGGAAGTATACTGTGCAGGAAGTACTTATATGATGTCGAATGATAGTCTCACGTATTCAATAAATGTGAAGAGTTGGTATAAGAAATACAAACAAGATAATTAGGGGCACTTCGAAATAACCCTGGAAATACACACAGATTCAACGAGGTCACGTTCCAATAACCAACTTGACATCTCCCAGAATTCAAAACCATTAATAAACCATCAGCTGATACACACTCACAGCAGACAACAAGTATCAAAGCAAGCCAATGGCATAAGAGTTTGGAGATAATCTAATCGTGAACTAGTGAATAAAAAGATAAAGCTACAGGACATTATACAGACATACTTGGTAGGTCTACAAAATGGGTCAGATTTGGGAAGAAATTGCCAGTCTTCTATAATCGGTATTTTTTGGTCTGTTTTATTCTTTTGTGTCTTCATCTTTTATAATCTTTGTTTCTCTTTTATCCCTCACGTGTTGATCCAGTTGTGAATTGATTATTACTTAGTTATTGTGAGAACGTTTTGAGGTCATAATAATTTTGCGATTTGATTAAATTAAAATTGTAATTGATGTTTATAATTTTGATTAAGCAGAATTAGTGTAATCTTACACTTTCATATTACATAAAAACAACAAAATAATGCAAATCCTGATATATATATATGAAAATATATAAAAATAATTTTGAAAATTACCGAGAACCCCGAAAGAAGACACACCATCTTGACAGTCGAGCTGCATAGTTTCATTGTAGGATAACTCGGATTGTGATCACCACTAAATGACACAGTCATAAAGAAACTTGAATTTAATTTTTAAAAGTCATTGTAATGGTAAATGAAAATTAGATAGTGAAAAAGAATGTTCAGATATTGAAATAAATGAAAACTTAAATAAATAAGTCTTAGATTGTTAAGGGTATACTTAAGGTCTGAAATCAAGTTGATGGCATTTAAAAATGAAAAATAAGCTGAAAAAACAAATCTAAGCTCTTAGGAGACCTGACATATTCACTAAACGTCGATCGAAGTGTTACAGAGCTGTAACGACAAATAAATCTCGAACATCTAAATCTCAATCATCTCAATAACAGCTATCAATTTATCAATATCTACCTTCAGTTTTTCAATTGCCTTGACAAGGTGGATCATCTAATCAATTCAGGTTATCAGTTTTATCAGAAAATAGAATCCCAATTAAAAACCTAATCTTCCTATCAAAGTCTATGAAAGCCCCGATTCAATTGGAAAGTAGTCATCGATGAAGAAACCTTGTGATTTTATTTTTATGAGACTTTGTGATTTTTGTGATCATCTTTGTATGAAATGTATATAATTTATTTTTGAATATGAAGAAAATTTTGACTTAAACATGTATATTTTTTATTATAAAATTATAATAAAAGATCTATGACTGGTGGAATTATTATGAAATTATATTTTCGAGAATAACAATAATAAAATTATAATAAAATCTATAAATATGGACGAAATAAAAATTATAATTAATTAAAGTAGGCGAAAAAAATCGAGATTAATAATGTAGTGGATTTATAAAATAATTTTTAAATCCAATAGGAACAAAGAAAATAATGAACAAAAATAATTATTCATAATCCGTAATAGATAACAGTGTATAAGCAGTAGAAAAATCAGAAAATTAGCTCACACAAAATATTTCGACAGAAAAGAGAACTAACTTTTACTGAGAGAAATAGCGTTGAGAAAAATGAATTTATCGAGCACTTAGTACGATTTCAAATAATAATAATCGTTCGAAAGGAGCTTACCTATATTATAACATCTTTCATATTTTAAAAAAAATCTATATTTCAGCACAAACGGGGTACGCTGTCAAAGTATTCACTTGTTAAACCTTGTTTTTAACATATAAGTTTGGGTAAAATTGTAATTTCGGGTGGTTGAGAGATGAATTAAATTTGATTGAATGCAAATTTTTCTAAAAAATGAATTTTAAATTAAACTTCGGTTTTTGCGATTGGCATTGCTCTTCAACAGGTAGTATGGAACTTGCACTAGGATTTGAATAATAAAATCATGACCCTAAGAGAAGTCACTTATACGAAAATTCATAGTTTTATAATAAATAGTGTTTATAATTGATTAAATTTTACCTATTATTAAATCTTATGTATTGTTAAATTATGAAACTCACAAATGAGAACACTGGAATGTAATATCACTTAATCAATCAATAACATTATTAAGCAAAATGAAAGCCAGTCCGAGAATCAATGTCAAATCACATGGCTGGTTCAGCATTCAAAAGAATCAAATATAGTTAACAAATAGTGATCGCAATAATTGACAGTTGTTCTCGAGAGTCGACTCTTTTTATAAACTGTGTTGTGTCTGTATTTACTTGCTATTTAGAATTTTACATGGGCAAATTTCTTTCTGTTTCTTCTGCCATTGGTGTATTTCAATGTATTTCAAACCAAATCCAATCAAAGATCGTTAATTCAAATGCAGGTGATTTACTTTTGGGGTGATGTGTGTTGTATGGCGGTGTACACTGCATTGTTGACTTTATTTCAAGGTTATGTTCGAGATTTTTGAGTAATTTTATGCACAAATCACAGTACCGTGTTATGAATTTTTATGATTGATGACAAAAAAACTTCAATAATTGTTTTACTTTAATAATTAAAACCACTATTGCTTATTTAATTATACTTATATAAATATAACCTGACATTGATAATTATCTAGATTAAAATCAAAGATTTGGAAATATCTAAAAGAATTCGAACATTGATATAAAACTCATATAATTATTAAGGAAAAAGAAAAATCTAAAAACTGAAAACATTTTTGTATCAATTTATAGATAGACGACTCAAGTAATTTTTTCAAAAAGAAACTTTTTTCCAAGAACTAAACATCAATTTGAATTTATAATAAATGCGGTAGCAGACATGTGTCTGCAAACAATAAAGTGTGGGAAGAATAAATAACACACTGTCATGACAACCAATCTCAATTGAATAAATATTTGTTTTGACTGGAAAAATTCCGTCTATCATTTCATAGTTAATAAAACGTGATCGCTTTTCTCTATAACAAAACTTTGAGGCAAAATTTCTAGAGAAATATCTAATAACATAGAAATATCTAAAAGAAAAAAGAGGAAATAATTTTAATTAATTAAAAATTTTTGATTAATTTTTACAATTGTAGAGTACGTAATTTTTATATGTAAAACGTATTTTCCTTTCAAAGTGTTCGGAGCGGCAAAATTAAAGCATTATTCTAATTTTGTTTATTATAATTTCTCTTAATATTTGGACAATTCATTACAATTATACATTTATCATTCCAACTTTTGTAATGAATTTTAATGAAAAATTATATTTATAAAAGATCGTAAGAAATTTTTGGATTTTCTAAATTCAAAGATTCTTTGTCAATGTTGTTGAATTTGTTGAGAAATTGTTCAATATGTTAAAATCCTTTTAGTTTGATCTTAAAATAATAATAAAAGAATAGAATAAAAATAGCAATTTTGTTCACAGCCCTATAGACACAACATGATGTTACGAGTCATCATTGGTCATTTTAAACATGTTGGGATAATAATCTATTTTTGAAATTGATTTCCTTTAATATCGAATCTTTGATCAATCTACTGTTCATCAATAGACAATTAAATTTCAATAAAATATTTTATTAAATAAATATAATTTATTCGATTATCAATAATTCTGAAATAAATCTTCAATATTTTATCAATCAATCAATATTTTATGAAATTATTACAGGAAAAACATTCAAACCAATTAACCATGATAATATCACCTGTAAATTTATAGATCCTATAAAATACCTGGACAAATCAACGCAATCAATGTTTTGCTTATTTAATTCATTTAATTATCCTCACATTTGTTTATCCGCATCACCTTTGTGTTCATAGTTGAGTGGCAAAATGTAAACATTACATACTTTGTTGTGTGTTCGAAATTTCGCAATTGACATCGAATATCAACTTTATAATATGTTTTTGACCTTGTGATTTTGGTGTGTTTTGTTTTATCGAGCACTTTAATTTTGATAATGCCTTGTTTTTAATTATTTTGAATAAGGAAATATTGGGTGTATAACCTTAAAATTTCGATTTGATAAAAGATGTCGCTGGGAGTATTGCTTGCATATAATGTCGT
>JBBMOY011177322.1:0-10029 GCA_037951405.1 Platydemus manokwari | reverse complement strand
CGTAATAATAATAATATTTCTTTATTAATTTATAATATTTTATTTATTTATATCTGTTTGATATTGATATAATTTTATTTTATATTTAATATTTTTTATTTATCTATTAATTTTATCATTAAAATATATTAATTTAAAAGCTTATTATAACAATATGAAAACAAATATGAAATAAAATATAATATTTATGCACAATAAAAAATTAAGACTGATAAAGGTAAACAAAATTTGAATTTATAATAAAATATTAGAAAATTATTAATCTAAATAAAAAATAAATACATAATAAATTATTTTATTGGGCAATTATATATAATTTGAAATATATAAATCAAATTAATAATTTTTATAATTTAATTTTATTGGTAATTTATTATAAAATTTTTTTACATTAATATTTTTAACAATTTTATTTTAATGATTTTTTTGTTTTAATCGACTTGTAGTTATAAGCAAAACGAGTGTTAATATTAGTATTTATTTTATACTTAATAAAAATTTAAATACAAGATATTAAAGACATTATTATAATATATTTTGTAACGATATTTGGTAATATCAACTCCAGTTCAGAAAATCAAAGTACGAAGAGTTTGTTTCATACATTAAAGTTGGAACAATCATTAGAACATGTTGATATCAATCAACACAATTTGGAGAGAATGATTGGTGTGAAAAGTTAGTTGTTGAGCTTGTGGTGGTATACCAACCACTAAAATAATAATAATAATAATAATATTAACAATAACGTTAATAATAATATATTAATATCTTTTATCAGCTGCTAATAGCCAATATTTTTAGTTAAAATATTATTTATTTATTTTTTCACATACGAAAGTGTTATTTTTATTGTTTTCTATGATTTGTGATGATCGTAGCACACTTACAGCATTGATTATATTCGCCTGTTCAACGATGCATTATCAACATATCATTACTGTCAAATTATGATTGTTGCCATGTATTTTATTGTTATTCAATCAGATCATTTTTCATACACAAACGATTTATTAGATTTATCAATATTTTGAATGTGAAGTCATTTTTGTTTCAATATATTAAATTATCGATAACATCAATCATCTATTATAATCGATCATATTGGTTGTCAAGCCACCATTTAAAATATGCCTTTATGATAAAAATATGCCTAAATGACAAATAACTCGAATATAAAATATTAATCAGGAATTTCTTGTTGATTAGAGCTTGAAACATCCAATTTATGCTGACTTTGAGTCAGTGTAGTTTTATTTTATAGTTAGCGGATCCATGAAATCCAGTTTTCTAACAAGTTTATGCATAAATGCAGAGTTTCGCATGTTTTTCTTTAATAGATAGAATAATAACTCAATAACACTTATTTCTGGTCATTGAATTATTTTAGCATCTATTTTATTTCATCATCACGACTAATTTTTAATAACTAAATTGAGATATTTGATGGCTAATTATACATCACTGATACACATAATTTCTATTTATATTTTATAAGATGTGAGCTATTACAAATAATTGATTAAAATCTCTGAAAACTTTCTGCAAAACTAGGTCATAAAGTAGACATAATAAATTGATAATTTGAACATAAATAATTATTACATTAGATCAAATGATAAATTCCATCAAATAATTGTCAATATATAATAAAGAATTTATTAAAAAAAATATTGTAAAATATACTGAAACGAAATATGAGAAAAACCATTATTGATGTTATTCCAATATTTAATAAAATCTCATTCAAGGTACATGATAATATATACATTCATTCAGTACAATATGCCAATATTATTAACTCATACTCATTTTAGTTTTGATGTGATTTTGTTCATTTCCTATATCTGTTTTTATCTTTTAACATATTGATTCTATTGATTTTTTTTAAACACAATTAAAACACAATAATTATAAATAGTGTGTGAATGACTGATTTATTGATTCCATCTATTAATTTCCTAATTCAAATTAGGATTGCGCTCATATATTTGAAAATGTTGATTCTCAAGCTAGTCCGCTATAAATGGTGATTAATCTATACGTTTTATTTATATAATTACTTATCCAATATTTTAATGGAAAAATCCATCATATGATTTTTAGAAGACTTAATCGCCAAAGTTATTCCTGAGGATGAACTTGTTCAATTCAAAGAGACGAGTCAACGATTATTAGTGGATTCTATTAGATCATTTTCCAATATGGTAATTGTGGCTTATTGATTATCGAATATAATATCATTTTATTATCGATAATATCGACAAAAACAAATCTAAACTATTACCAAATATTATCAACAATCGATTCATTATTTCATAATAATTTTCATTGCGAATATGGAATTATGTTTGTGATTAACTACTAGACATTCCCACTAAATTATATATTATAATTTATTATTTCTATTATTTAATTATATAATTATATTTGATTTACATGTGGTCTTCATAATGCCATAACTAGATGACAATTGATTGTAGCTTATTTATTCCTGTGCGGACATATCGTTTATCTTACAAACCGTATTAATAACATTTAGATGAAGTCACGTGTTAAAAAATTAAAACAAAAATAATTATGCCTGATTTAACAACAAAATTTTGTCTGTCATAATTTGTTGATATTTTGTAACTTGGTTTAATGAATTCCTGATATATATATATATAACCAACTCTTTTCCCTCTATTTTTTCTCTAATTTTCCAAAATCAGTAATATTAATTTACAGATTTTCAACAAAACTCTTGATGTTACTTTTAAGTTTATAATAATCGAAGGTTCGGCTTCTTCAAAAGGTTTATATCGACCTGGAAATAATAAACAAGTTTTATTGATTTTTCTATCAGTTATCTTAAATGCAATTGAATAAATCACTTTATTTAAAGGAAATATTTAAAAAATAAAATTAAAATGATTAATTCTAATAACGAATAAGAATTGTGAGAAATACAAACCAAATAAACCGACACAATATACAACATAAAAATATTTTATTCCATCAAAAAATTCTACCTTATACCTTTGATATACGCAGAAAAATTATCTAGGCATAGATAAACTCTAATCAAAATAATATTTCAGTCAATAGATCAGAAAATGCTCATTGAACACCCGACAGAAATGAGCAATGTGAAAAAACATTACCAAGGAAATATTAGCATCAGGGTATTTGTAAACGATAATTACCCATCGACAGATACACAATCAAAATTATCGGTAATTGTGATTGCAATTGTCAATATATTAGAATGATGGAGAAACATTTTAGAATTCAATAAAATGCATTGTGGTACATGCTGGTGACACAATAGATATCGTTATAAAGAAGATCCTTGCAAAATTTATAGACTGTGTTGATTCATCTCTAGAGTCTAAGGATTATTTACTAAAAATCGCTGAAAGAGAAGAATATTTGGTGTCTGTTGAACCCACTGAGATAATAAAATTCCAAGTGATTTTTCTATTATAATATTATTGTGTTTATACCTTTTATTATATTGATTATTTATCATTCACAGGGATGTAAGTGTTCCATAATGGAATCATCGATAACTTCAACACGTAATTCACTGACAGATCGCCTTAGTATCCCTTTTTACTCATAAATATCACACATGCTCTAATTTACCCACAGTTAGATTCAAATTCACCTCACTCAGCTTCATTATCCCTCACAGCTGAGTCATGAACACATGTTATAATTACATTTTAAATCTTTAAGTTAGTGTAAATGTTGCTACTACAAAATAATTCCCGGATAATATAATCAAATATTTAAAATATAAATACTAATCATTTTGCAACCAATGATAATTGAGATAATTTGATAAAATATATTTGATTTATTTAAATATAAATTTATGACAATTAGCAGGTGATATATTATTGTATTGTATAAGTACAGTAATCTCGATAGAAAAGTGAAGGGCGTACCCATAGGTGGGCGTACAAGCCTCTATAAAAATGAAAGTGTGGATTTTAAAAGATCACGAGGTTAGAAATAATCGTGTATCTGCGGTTAGTTACAATGACAATAAAGAATTTACTCATCATAGAATCCTACAAATCTTCTGAATAATTGAAATAGTAAAACGGATACGGAATAAAATGTTTAGCAATAATAAATTTTTTTGAAATAAGCTTCGCAGATTGTAATATTGATTTTTTGGACAAATTTTGTTCAACTGGAATTTGAACTATGAGTGATTAGTCTCACTCGCTTATACATCACTTTCTGTGCACTGCAACATTTGTCCCTATTTTTAGCAACATTTAATATTTGTACTAAATTTAGTATCAACACACAATTTTTGCAGATAATAATTACTGAATTGAGTCAGTACATTTTTAATAACAATGTAGTTACTAAAATTAGATTACGGTTAAATTTTTTATAACCTTGAGGTTGGTGAAACAATTTCTTTTTTGATATAGTTACACATGTTGTTTATTTATGTTTTTGAAAAAATTATATGCGTTTTTGAGTGAAAAATTATTTTGTTTTTATAGAAAAATTATTTATTATATTTCAGGAAGTATTTTAATGCATATTTATGTAAAATTTTTTAATAATTGATTTTATTATTTTTCGAGATAATTTAGTCTCGGGCGGTTCCCTACAGTTTTATATAAACCCTTGGTTTTATTATTACAAAAAAGTAGTATTTCGATTGTTGGTCATTCGGCTTACTTGTTTTGATGATATCGTGATATCAATACATTATTCTATTAAACTAGTTCAATGTCCCCATAGATATTCAGTGCTCAATAAATAGAGCTAGTTGATTATTCTCACTATTTATTTGA
Source organism: Platydemus manokwari (assembly GCA_037951405.1). NCBI lineage: Eukaryota > Metazoa > Platyhelminthes > Tricladida > Geoplanidae > Platydemus > Platydemus manokwari. The sequence goes on along the minus strand of JBBMOY011177322.1, from coordinate 5,221 downwards.
CCTTAAAATATCAACAATGCTACGGTTGGGTAAAAAATTAGCTAAATAAGCCAATATTTATGAGCTGGTGACATTTTGATATCTAAAAGTCGCTGGGTCATAAAAATATTAGCTATATTTGACAAAGTTATTTGAGCGAATGTGAATTTGAGGTTCTAAAAGTTATCCGCTTACATATAAGTAAAAACTCTATTGAATATAAATAAGAGCATGAATTACAGAAAATGAACACATTATTCGTACTATCGTTATCAGCTTATATTGGACTCTAGTGTATGTGTTTGTCATTCGATTGTAGTTGTTTGTTGATTGTAGTATTGAAGAATTTATATCAACTTTGTAACAAGTCCTTAGAGACTTGTAGAATTTATGCAAATTTCATTTAGTAAATCTAGAAATTTCATGTCCGTTGTGCTCTGAATTTTTGATTGGATGTTTGAATTTTGACTGACTTTCTCTATAATCAACAATATCAAGTCAGTTTTAATAATTCAACACGGAAGACGAACTTGATGTATTGGTAACCCAAAATCAAAATTTGAAATTCACTCTTTTGCTTTGAAAATTTATTTTTATACTAGAACAGTGATGATATACATGGTTCTATCCTATCTTTACAATAGTAATTTTAATAATCTATTTTAATAGCACATTAGCACATGTAACCGAAGGAACGAAATTCCAAATTTGATCCTTGTTCCAAGAAAAAGTTTCATTGAACCAAATTTACACAGCAAAATAAAAAGGGGTTCCAAACTACCGATTGCCAAGGGAAATAACCGGAATAGTTATGGTGATAAATTATTGTGTTGTAGTGTTTATTGGAATTTCGTTTTCGTTATTAGATCTATTCAAACATTCGATAGATGAGAGTGACTTCATATATGTTAATGATCTGTGGAAACAGTTTGGTAGATATGAATTTATTGAGGATTACTTGGATTTATCTGATTCGGTTGATGGAACACTTGTAAATGATTTTAAACATATCAAATTGTCTTATATGGTAAAGATTTCCTCTATCGAGTTCCCAGTATTATTCGGAGATCTAAAAGTGAAATAATAATTTATAGGAGCATTATTAAACAATGGGATCATTTTTATATTGTCCAGGTTGTGATTGTAGCTGGATTATATCATGGTGAGAAGGCATTATGTGAACATCAATATGAAGAATGGACCTCTGACAATGTCGTTTGTGAAATTGTATTTCCAATTGTTATCTGGAATCTTCCACGAATGGCGAGATTGAGTTTCGCTCTCATTGTTGTCAAACAATCGTTATCGATGAAAGAACTTTTCAATACTTCTCAGGTATGAGATTTGTAGATTATTTCTGAAATTTATTCGATGACCACTTTCTTTCATAATGAATCCATTCATTTTAAAATATTATGTTTTTAGAAAAACTTCGCACTTGGAAGTCTCGAAACAATTTCGGAACATATAATGTTTCTATCTAACTTATTTATAATTTATTTTCTTTCATCGGATAATTACTAATTCTTTAGCAGTCTCACCAGTCCATCACGCATTGTAATCGAAATTTCATCTATTAAATTCTTTCCATTCTTTCAAAATACATGACAAGTTGGATAAATGGATATGAAAATGTGAGAACCAGTTCAGATATCTTTTATTTTGAATATTAAATAATGACATAACTGATATCAAATATATTAATACAAGTGTCATTGTAAAAATATTAATCAAAAATCATGACCCATCATTTTTTCTTTTATACATACTGTGTAATTTATTATCAAAATTTAATAAAAGAGGCTTTATTTGATCAGGTTTTGAAAATAAAAAGTCGGTACATCTCTACAAAATTCATTGGCCATCTAAGACCCACTTCAACATGTTCCTTTGTAGTGTACGATAATCCTGTCATTGACCAAGATTTATTAACTAAAACGATTGATGATTGATTTTTATGGAATTTTGTTTAATTGATTGCAAAATATTATTAAAAAAAAGATAAAATATAAACAATTATATTTAGAAAGAATATATTGGTTGGGGTAATGCTATGATTTATGATCACCGGGGTGTGTTAAGATGTGGAGAGTTCGTTTATAGATTATGGCCAAATGTTAGACCGAATTTGAATCCAATTGGTGAGTGATTAATATGGCAATGAACTCTTTATTTTGTTTTTCTTAATAATCTATTTAGGCTCGATTTATAGCAACCCTGATGGTGATCATGTCACCCCAATAATAACCTTCCAATTGCTTCCCAAATTGACAACGTTCAAGAAAATCGTTTATCCACCAATGGAAATTGTTAGATTTTGTGTTTTATCTTTGATAATATTATAATTCATTTCTTTCCAAATCAAGTATATGATATTTGTCGGATAGAATAAAATAAAACTGGGATCCAAATATATTTTTTATTAAATCCTCATAAATTCCTCCATTATATCGATTATTAATCATTTGATTTCGATATGACGGAAAAACTTTCATTGAGAACTCAAAATTTTTAGAAATCATCCTTTTATTTTATCCCATTATTAGTGGATCGAACAACACACCAATGATGGTCGAAAATCTTCTTTATTAGCAAAGCATAGAAATTGTCAAGATCTTTCACAACACTATCACTTACATAATTATTTTCAATTTTATTACCGTATTTTTTATCACATAACTCTTTGAACCACTTTTTGTGAAAAACAAATTTTATGCGGACTACAGATTGCATTTCATTGTGCATTGAATTCTCTCTGCGAGAATTTTAAATTGAGCTAAATTTTTAAAGATTTAATTCAAATTTTATATAAAATTATATTAATTTGTTTATATAATCGTATTTAAATACTTAATTCGGCGTCTTGTCTTTTCCATGCGTTTTTGATGCGTATTTTATAAAATAGTAGCGACTTACATTCTCATTTATTGATATGGATTATATGTGCGTTTAAACGAATTCCTTCCAATAAATATCGGTCTCGAATTAGCATAAATAAAATAAAATAACAACATTGTGATTGGCATTTACGCTCATAAGCCATTGAAGAGAGACTAATTATGACTTGTAATTTTCTTGCGACCAGAAGTAATGATTTTTTATATTTTTCAATTAGAGATTCTGTTTTGTTTGTTTTATCCAACGAAAAATATTTTTAACAAAAAATTTCGTCTCCAGTTTCGATTTTATGATAAAATAAAATCTTTTTAAAAAGCTATTCTAGTTCCAAAAGATGTTTAATAATCCTACCAAACTGTTCTAAAATGAGCCTTACATAACCATTTTTTCAACATTTGCAATAATCTTCAATATAATTGCTGGAAAAATAGTTTTCATATACATATATATTCGATTATGACGTGTGTATTTCTTTCGAGTCTTGCTGTCTGTTTTATCTCTAAAAATCCTTACGAATTCTTCATATTTGCCTAGAAACTAATATTTGCACCATGCTTAGAACATGAATTCATTTTTATAAAACAAAGCTTTCATTTCATTACTGATTCTATTCATTAAATATCCTTTGAAGAAATTGAAATTAATAAAATAAACAACATTTAAATATAGATTTTTCAATTTTTGCAGTTTCGGTGCCTATTTATTAGCCTTGATTTAAACCTCTTTTGTATCAATAATGATTATTGCGGACAATACACACTAATATATCAATTTAATACATGATTTACCAATGAATTTGAAAAAATGAAAAGAAACTATTTCAATTTAGTTGATTCCTATAGCTGGAAGCCTTCTTGGAAACGATATCACTTTGAATCCGTCGCTAGCTGAAAGAAAGAAAATAGCTGGAATTGTGGGAATGACTTCCCTTGATGATATAATGGAAGACGAACAAAATATCATATGGAAATATCGTTATTATATACGCGACTAGTCAGTTTATCAACATGATTGAATATATTGATCATGATATTTAGCTATCAGGAATCGCTACCGAAAATTTTGAATTCAAGGCCTTGGAATAATTTTGAGAACATTGCTAAAATGCACCATATAGCTTGTGGTTGGCCCATTGATACTAAATTGGCGTTGCAACTTTTAGGAAGTGATTTCCCTAATTGCGAAACCCGAACAATGGCCGCTGAAAGCCTGTCTAGAATAAAGTAAAACATCTTTATGTTTTAATTTCTGGATTATTTAATCGATAATGCGTTTATTATTATTATTATTATTATTATTATTATTATTATTATTGTTGTTATTGTTTTTGTTATTTTGATCTCTCGAAAAGTATCGACAAAAACATGGAACACAGTTTGTCTAATAAGGAAGTTCCCGTTATGTAAATTGTACATTTCAAATTACCTATTTTTAAATTCTCAAACTGATCAAAATTAAATTACTTATTAAATCTTGTTATAATTGTAAAGGCTTGTTCATAAATCCGCTGACAACAGCTTTCATTCTGTTATATTTATTTTGTTGTGATTCATACTCATCAGTACAAGATGTGACATCGACCTCACAGATTCAATAATTCAATATCTAAAGAATTCGAAACCCAAACCGCATCACTTTGCCCCACTATCCCTTGCCTCATCTCAAATCGATTAAGACTTTAATATCTATTTAAATATTATTGTCGGGCGAAACAAAAATGTTGTACAAAACATGTACAACGTTGTACAATGTTTATTTGACTACTAATATAAATTTTCTCATTTAAGTGTTGTCTCTCTCATCTTTTTAAAAAATCTCAAGTAAGATCAAGTGACATACGAGTATTAGAGTTATTGATCGTAAAGAACATCAAGAAATACAAATATAAAAATTCACAATTCTTGATTTAAACAAAAATAAAATGTCATCCATGCGTTCTAACAAAACAATTTTGTTTAGAAATTGTGAGCTTAATTTATTTTTGTAATGTTTGAGTGAATATATCTCCAATAGTTGTCGAATCAGTTTCATTTTAACATTCCGTCGTTTGTGTGTTGTTCGGTATCTTCTTTGAATTTAAAAAATCATTCGATGAAGTGACACCAGAAATTTAATTCAAATAATTTACACTGGTTTGTCAAGCATAATATTATTTATTTTATGGATTTATTTTGATAGATTTTTGACATTATAAAAAGGGGATATAAAAGAAGATATAAAGGTGATATAAAGGAAGATATAAGAGAAGATATTATGAAGATATAATGGAGATATATAATATATAAATATATAACTCATTTGGAAGTATTACAGAAAATATAATGACAATTTTTATTTATAATTT
>JBBMOY011177211.1:0-10030 GCA_037951405.1 Platydemus manokwari | reverse complement strand
ACCTAATAATAATAATAATAATAATAATAATAATAATAATAATAATAATAGTAATACTTAATTGAGATCAATATCATGCCGATATCTTTGCAAGTTAAGATCAAAAGATCAAATCGCCTCATCAATCAACTTCCTCATATCAGAGCCAATTCTATGATGGTTGGTTGAGTAGGTGAAGATATTTGACTTTGAAATTAATTGTTCTAATGATTATGCAAAGAACTAAACATGATAATTTTTAAATAGGTGCTGATATTCGCACAACCGCGGATAAACCCTGGTGTTTTTTCTAAAAATTCAAATGATTTCAATGAATAAGTATAGGTGGGGACCGCAGTGATATTGGCTTCTGCTAATTAAATGATATATTTCTATATTTAATCATTCTTCACCAAATATTATTGACACCTCTTATATGTAATTAGTGAAGAAGGTAAATAAACCAATTATCAAAAACACAAAGTTTTAAATAATTATTTATTATCGATTTCCACTTTGATTAACATTTCAAAATCAATCTATTTAACTCAAACTGCGATTATTCTAAAATTCAAAGGAATTTCTACCTTCAAGTAGATGAGGGCTCAATGAAATCAGTAGCTCATTCTTTGCTTTATATTTTACAATATAATATTAAAGTACGGCTACGGTGATTCAATTAGTCTGTAATTGATGATTTCGTTTTTCTATTTATCGAAAGTTGCTTCGATTATAGTCGTTTTTGTGTTAGTATAGTTAATAGATCGTTACAGTTGCTTTGTTATCGATGTTAAACATTACACTTTTCATAAATTAGTTTCCAAATTCAAGAGAATTCTAAAGTAGTTGTGGCAGTGTTTTGCTGTTAAAGAAATCAAGTTTATGTAAGATATATTAATTTTGCGTTGGGTATTAATATTGATTTTTACTTACCCTTTTATCATATATTTATTTTTATTCGTTCTTCCTATTTGTATACAAAAATAATTGATAATATTTTCATTTTATTTGTTTGAATGTGAGTTATCTTTTATGGTAGATTATAATTTATTTTTGTTGGTTCATGTTTACTATTAGAATTTAATTTCAGCAATATAGTTTCAATTTATCTCGTTATTTTATTATATATAAGTATTATATATATGTATATATAGCTTTTCTTATACATAACTATTATTCGTAAAAAGTATTTTTATATTTTATTTAATTGCATTGACCACTCCGTTATTGTATTAATAATAAAATATTAAAAATATATTGTATTGGTTATCAAAAAAGACACGATGTGCTGGCGATACATTCAATTAATTCACTGAGCATCTAAGTTTATTCATTGATTTACAAATATTAAAGATTCAAAATTAGAGATTATACTCAAAAGGATTGAGGAATTAGATATGACAACATATAAAAATATCAAAGATTATGAATAATAAAACAAAGGTTAAGTAGTGCTTACAAAAATATGATGAGGTTGTCAAATTTCATAGACTGAATATGTCATTGTTTGTAAATAACAATGTTTGATAACATCCAAGTCATTCTTCTAGTTACGTTGATTCTGGATCTTGAGAGTAACTATGAGTTTCAATCGTCAATGTCTACCTTTCCATTTCTAATCGTAGTATTCAACGAGGTCAATTTACATCTGTTTCCCATTTATTTTTGTGGGCGAATCGATTGAAATAGATGTTGGTTTGTTATTATTTTTAGGTGACCATTCTGTGTTTCATTATTCGTTACCCGCAATATTCCGCCAACACAATGAAAGAATTTATCAGCTTCCCTCTCACACATTTAGGAATTATTGTGGCTGTTGGAAGGATTGCTCGAATCATCAGTGATATTGTTTTAATTATTCCGTAAAGTAATATTCTTCTACCGATATTCAATTTACTTTAACGATACTTATAAAAATAAAGTGAGCCAATTGAGTCGATGTATGAAATTTGTAGAAATTTTTATTTTCACTTATTATTTTCCTTTTTATCTTGAATTCGACTAAATATTTATTTTTTTGTAATTTTATAATTCATGGAAAGTATTAGTGAAGTCAATCTATTAAAATGATATTTATAATAAATAAAATTGTGTTTTGGGGTGTTTTGATTATTTGGGTTTGTTATTATTATGTCACTGGTTATATTCGTCGATTATGCCTTAACCTTAAGGAGCTTCGATAACGTGCAAGACAGTAAATTGTTTATTGTCTTATGTTATGCAAAACAATTCAAAACAGTTCTAGCATCATATTCATTCTGAATTGACTTTCTTTCGCGATCTTCTTTGAATTTGCTTTCATCCATAGCCAAGAGTATATACAATGCATGGGTATATACTGGATTTGGGTAGATGTGTGGTACTGTTCTGCATGTAATGTTGTACTGAATGCAATACACGGTGTGTACTGTACATGGATTTATGTGTGTTGTTCTTGTAACAGTGAATTACGAGGATGGTTTAGTGTATTTGTAGCATTAAAATCATCATTTAAATTTCAGTTTATTATTGTATTTAGTAGTCAATTTGTATCATAGTTATTTAGTAATGAACATTTGTGGTAATAAGTTTTGGTTATTGATTAAATTAAATAGTGATAATAGATCCGTGTTCATTATCATTGGAATCAGCAGAATAAGGAATTAAAATAGGGTGGTTAAGATTTATCACTAATGCCACACTTATTGTTTTCATTCAATAAAGGTGAACATAATAATAATCATAACACCTGCAGCCTTAATGAAAAACTCACTTAGAATTATTAAGACAATAGTGACATGAAACAGAAAGATGAAAAGTAATAATTACAATCAAATAAAGCCCGAACATCACAATATTTTTATGTCATAGTTTATACACATTTTTTCATTATTTATTTATCTGCAGTGAAAGTTTTATTAGCTTTATTATTATTATTATTATTATTATTATTATTATTATTATTATTATTATTATTATTATTATTAGCGGTTATTTAAATTTGAATTTATTATTTCTATGTATTATGTAAATCGCTACTATTTTATAAATCACGTATTGAAAAGCAATTGATAACCCAGGTCACATAAAACTGTGCTTAACCTAATTATTTGAACAATTTTTAATAATTTTTAATTGTTGGGATAAATCTTTGAAATAGTTTATTCATTTTAAAATCCTCAAATATAATATTATGATATCATTTTGTATTACATTATAATTTTATATAAAAATAATATATGGTATATTCTACATTTGCGTTACGAGATTCTGGTATATATACTGCCTTAAGAAGTCAATCCACTGTTTTAGTAATTTATTAAATAGAACGTTTTATAAACATATTGTTATTAAAAATTAATTGATAAATTATGCTCGAAAATTTAGAATGGAATTTACACACAATCAAGATTTGAAAATAATAATTTTTGTCAGATATATTATCAGGAAATAAAATAAATATGAAGATCATAATTAATAATTATCATGAGCAGAGGTTTAAATTAAGCTAAAGTTTGGATTTGGTTTGGTTTTTTGCTTTGATTTGAGATTGAAATTATTCTGAATCGGTTACATTCCTGTGAACTACCTACCTATAATTTCTTTTAATGGTTATTATTTCATTTTTATGATGGTCACTTTAAAGTCTTTGTCGTTGTCAGCCCGTAGTATTTTATTAAATACTCATTGAAAACGAACTGACAATTCTCGACACCAAATTATATATTCAAATTATATATAAACAAATTATTATAATTTTATATAAAACCTGAATTAAATCTTTAAAAAATTAAATCAATTAAAAATGCTCACAGTCTGTTTGATATTTTCCGAGAGCCTTCATTCTGTTATGACTTTTATGATTCTCTCACAATAACTGATAAACCCATAAGAGCTTTACAAGTTTCTTTCGAAACTCTTTTCTTATTTATCATGGTAGGTTCGTGTTAATTTCTAAATTATTACATATAGCTCATAGCACTGTCATTTAACGATTCTGTTTGATTTGAAGTCTCAATTTTCCTGATTTTCTAGACTCTGCGATGCCTTGCAAAATGTGTTCTTATGTCGGCCTCTGCATTGTCAATGAATCATTATTGGCTATGCTTTCTTGTGAATTCGAGTTGTAATAGGCATTGGTCCAGTCACTTTAATGACACTATTAACGATAGATTTTCATTTTCATTTGTTTTAGGGGATGAGGGATACTGACGTCAACATCGATTCTCCTCCAAAGGCTTATAAAAATTTATTTGAATGCGTAAGGATTTGAGAATACCTTTGTAGATGCGATAAAATAATGAATCCATAATTGTGTTTGTGGGTAAAGTAAAGCCTAATGCATATTTTATGTAGCAATACATGATCTCATTATGAATGTGTATTACCAAAACGGTACGTCGCACTTTTGTTAATATCTTATTAAGATAGATTATTCCATTTGAGATTATTTGATTTATTTAATGTTTGTTAATAGTTATTATTACGATTTTCTTAATATTTATTTGATAACAAATCAATCATTTTTCAAACCAATTTTCAGAGAGTTTTTTTAAAAATCTTAATCAGGTATAGATATAAATTTCTTTCTTTTAAACAATTAAATATTAAGTTCAAAACATTAAATTTTAAAATATTTAATTTTAAAATATTAAATTCTAAAATTTATTAAATTATTTTAAATCGTAATAAAAACATTTTATTTAAAATTATTGGTAGTTAATTTAAATTAATCCTCACAATGTCATTTGAAATGATAGAAGAAATGTGCTCAGCTACACCAGAAAAGGTTAATCTCAAAGAAGACCAAAACCTAGACCCCGAAATTAAATGAATTGTAAATGTGCTAAAGCAGGAGTCGCCAAAAGCACAATTAGCCAATGAGCAAGGTAGCGTTATAAAATTGGATAAGAGTACCTTGATGAATTATAAAATCATCAAATAAGGACTATTAGTCAGAAAAAGAGATGACGGCAAGTTATGAAAATATCAGAAAAATTAAAAGCTAGGGCAAAATTACATCAGAAAGAATACAAAAGTTAATTGGACAAAAATGATAAAGAACATGTCTTCTACAGAAAAGTTCAAATTTTCTGTTTATTAACGGGAAAAGTATGACATGTAAATTAAACAGATCTTATAAATAACTTTTCCGAATCGCATGAGGAAATCCCACAAACTTACAGCTCATAAATTTGCAAGAAGAAACAGGTAATCAGTGCAAGAGACCAGAAACCGATAACAGAATTACAAATAAAGATAAAACAAGCAAAATAAGGTTGAAGTACAAATACAATTTCAGACGAGACCTGCACTCAACGGCTAGTTACGTCAACGCAGTAGAGAGTAATGAAATTTTATATAATAGTACCACTAGAAATACTACATCACAAAAGACACAGTGCTATCGAAATGTTTGAAATTATAATGTTATGTTGCCTAATGAATATAACTATAGCAGCTTTACCATATTACCATATTAAGGGTTGGGTAGAGCATGGAAAAGAAATGCAAACTGTCATAAAATAGAATTGTATGTGTCTTAATGGCGCATATTTATAGAGAAATTCGTCAAGTCGAATTTGCCATTCTTGTTCATAAAAAGTTTGAGTTAAAATATTTGTGCGCATTTCTATAATTTAAGGAGTCCTTATTCGATTGCTAAATCAATTCATTTAATATTTCGATTTTTTTAAGCATTGAATGTTTGTACTGTTATTTGATTCAATTTTTTGTATTTTGATTTATTTGCTTATAGATTGATTTATCGAGAATGTTAATTTGATTTTACATCAGTTTATTGTCAAACTAAGCCCATTATTGGATAAAGCATGTAGGACAAAAATCCAAAAGCTTCGATATATTAGGTACCACTAAAATGTTTTATACAAATTTGCATTATTATTTTATAAATTCTTTAATTTAAATTTATTTATTATCTACAAATGAAAGTAGAATATAAACAATTTAAAATTTGCACAAGAATTTATTTTTAGCCTAGTTTATAATCAATTTTATATAATTATATACACAATCACAACCTTAATTAACTATAGTTAAATAATATATTTATAGTGGTAGTTCGTCTTTCGGGTCATGAAGGATACTTTTCACACTTCCGAGCACCGGTCACTCAGGAATCGACGATATTTATGACCTATCATTGGACTCAACACGAAGATATGCTCACTTTCATTGATGAAAAATCGTAATCTGATCCGTTCGAGGGAAAAGCTGAAATATTCACAGAACCATATGGTTAAGTATAGTTATAATCAATACCGCGCAGGTAAATATTGAGTCATGATTAGGTAAGGTTTGCCAAGTCCGAAGACAAGGCGAGAGGGTCCGGTAAGAGAAAGCAAAAATCGGTCATTTGGAGTTAATTATGTGACGAATTAATTGGATCATGCGGTGATGAGTGATATGACTGTGAGATTGATGTTGATTAGAGATGATAGTGATGATGATGGATGACAAGATGAGTCTCAAAATGATGTGATTATTGTGGGTTAAATAGTTGTGTTGTTGATGGTTTAGGTTGAAGAGGTAAAGATTCAGTTGTTATTTGCCTTGTTGTGTTATCACTGCGTACGTGACTTAAATAGGTATTGTGGCAGACCAGATCACTGGTGTTATTAATAAATTTGAAAGTTCATTTACAGTTTTCATCGAAGCCTAAAATATTGAGAGCCTCATCGTTTTGAGGATCTCAGGAACCAATAATACCAAGACTTATGACGTCAAGGTAAGAGTCGTGTCGATTTCGCCGGCAAATATCGACAACGAGTTGCTTATATTTATCTCTGTTTTTGGAACGATTCGTCTGAGAATTTTCTAACAAGTCATAAGAACATGTGCAGCAGAATCATGAGAGGCATTACATCTTCGACAAAAGCTTTTGAGCACGATATGTATGAAAATTTAATTTCAGAAGATTATTCCTAGTTCTAATGATAAATTCCCAAATTTCAGGAAGGAGACGATGATCTTTGAGAATTTCATGACTTTTGGGTGAAATTGAAAGACAAAGAGTGGGTTTCCCCTGATAAGTACATTTGGTCCAACAATGAAAGAAAACTATTGCCAAAGCATCATGTAAGATTAGACAAACTTTGTGCTTGCGAAGAGATGTTATGTGAAAGACCTGATTGGAATTGGCCAGTTTTTATCAATGAAATAATAAGTGGATAAAAATATTTGTTAAATAAAATTAAAAGATTTAATTCTAATGCTTCAATAAAATTAGAAGAGGCTTTATGCTCGCTGTCATTAGTGTAGTCTTTAGACTCCGTTTATAATTGAACTTGAAGTTAATATTTAGCTAAATGAAAATATTTGAAGAACATGAATTGTAAATAACTTGAAACACATCAAAATAGCAGGTTTTTAAAATAAATAATACAGGTGACAACTATTCATTGAAGTTGGTAATTTGTTTTGAATGAGAGATTTCAAAATTTAAGCAATTTAAAGAGCAAAATTTAAAACCCTTTCAACAATAGTTGATCACTCTTAAAGTAGGTACTAAGAACAAATCCTAAGTATTTCAAGGAAATTTTTAAATATTCTGGTCAATTTTCTAAGTGTTTAAGAGAGGTTTTGGTAACAGATAGATTTATAAACAGAACAGCGGTTTTATTTACAAGAATCAGTGAATATCTTTAAAAAAAATAAAAATTATTGATTAGATGTCTGCTTCTTCTTTGTATATGAATATCAAAATACTATAATGTTAGAGAGTTCGATTTTATATATTTTTTATTCAGAACATTTCGTTCGATAATTTATTTGATGACGCTTAATTTATCAGCCAAACGTTAAAAATGTATGTCAAACACTGTAAATTCTGATTTTAAGGCCAGTGAATTCAAAAGGTCAAAGAGATTAATCTATCATTTTGACTTTTTAGTTTTGGATAAATTTATCAATAATGAGAGTTATTTCGAATCATTATCATCTTTAATTGTTTAGCATATAATTAATAAAATTAAATTTAAACAAAATTTATGTAATTTCAAAATACCAAATTCAAAATATTCGTCCTCCAATCCAATTGTACAAGAGTACTTCCGGTATTAATCAAATATTGATAAAACAAATACAAATCTTCAAGAAGTCATCACCCATTACATTTTGAATTCTAGCTATGGTAATTGTAATACTTCAACAGAAGCACACATTTCATATTCTTCTACAACACAATATATGAATTGAATGACAATCAAGAAATAAAACAAAATATTTTTAAGAAATTTCTATTGAATTAATTTCGATACTAAAGTGTAACAATGCAATCTTTAAAAACCATTCATTTAAAAGAGGTTTCTTATTTCTTTGTTTTGGAAACTTTAACTTTATTATTTTAATCTACATTGTTATAGAAAATATAATCACACGCGACAAAGTTCAAATAATGAGTTTTTATACTTAATTAGATTGATGTTTAATTATGTTGACAGTTCAAAATTCGTTATCCTTTCGATACACTGTTGTAACAATATTAAAAAATTATTAACGACAAAGAAATGTGGTATTCAATAAATAAAAATATCAAACCAGTGGGAAAAGCTGAACTCACGAGAAAAGAAAGAAACACGAAGCAGTCAAATATATTTCTAATTTCAGACAAATGATTATGATTTATATTTAATTATATTTAATTTCGATTCAATTATACCATGCGATTCATAAGTCTGTCTCTAATGCTAAAACAAAACATAATATAATTTGTACGCACACATTTATACTCATTGATATAAATTATTATTCACTGATTAATGTACTTTATTTTTTATTTCTTATTAATCAGTTCCATTATTATTATAATATCATAGAAGCAGCTAGTGGTGTTAAATTTTCGCTGGCAGATAGAGCGTTTATAGTTAGCAATGCAATAGTGTACTGGAATAGTGCCAAAGCTTCCCAGAACTTCAACACTATTTCAATCGTGTACCATCAGTTCAACGAACCAATTTCACATGAATTAATAAACACCAATCAAGAAGTCCTCCACAAATGTTATTCAATCTTCAGGAAACGATACAATCTCTGTTTGAGCAAGGTGGTGAACATTTTGAACAGTTGCTATAAAATCGCTCATTATTTACCGTTATTTGATCTTACTATTATTGTGTTACGTTGTGCATTAAAGTAATTCAAGACATATTTTTTCAATGTAAATTAATTGTTGTGAATTAATTGTTGCGCCAGAAGCCCAACATTACTGTTGTTTTATTTTAGTTTTACAAGTCGAGACTTATTAATCGCATGGTATATAATTTCTAATTCACAGGAAAAACTTTGAGAAAAAATTAAAAAAAAGTTAATACCAAATCAAAAGTCATATATCTGTATTATATTTTTGTAAATATTCGTGCAATATTTTATTGATTTTGTAACCAATTAGTTTATATTAGTTACTTTTAAATCATATTTTATTATTTTGAATTTTCAACTAAACTCAAATTTAAATTTTTTATTGTTTCATGACTAATGTTGAAGATCTAATTAATTTCGTGATAGGATCTTTACTTTCTCACGACGAGAAAATATCTTACATATGTTACGCTTGGGCCTTATTGATTTTGTTGTTTTATGAGGCTTAATTGTACTATGTGCATTTAATTAAGGCCCAGGTGCAATCTACCTTATTTTGATGATTCTTTACCTGGCATAACCTTATTTTGTGAAGACAATATATGTGACAAGAGTGATATAACTTAGCTATCACTGTCAATAAATGCAACCTATTTAAATTGCTAACTATGATACCAATGACACTGAACAATCATTTATGATTCCTATTTAATCAATAACTAAGACTCGCTACTACATCGATATAAATTAATTAACAATGGTAAAATAAAAATTATTGATTTTGACAATACACCACATCAATAAATTAATTAAGAAAATAATATAAATGACTCCTCCCGTTGAATCTTCAATTTTAAGCGAAGTAGCTACTTCTAATACGGTATGTGTTGGTCTATAAAAATATTAAACTTTTTTGGTTTTCACTTGTATTTTATTTAAAATCTTACTTTCAAGCTCCTCAAATTTAAAGGAT
>JBBMOY011177100.1:0-10031 GCA_037951405.1 Platydemus manokwari | reverse complement strand
TTGTAAGTTTTTAGGGATAAAATCATCTGCCAATATATATATATATATATATATGAAAACAATGGGGAACGTTTATTCATGCTAATTTTTTAATTTTATATCTTTTAAAGGAATACCTCAACCGCACAAATCAATGACAGCAAAAATAGTATTTATAATTATCATTAGACATTGCAAGCATTATAACAACATCATGATTGTTTTTAGAAAATATTTTGGCGATTACAAATTCATTATCCTTTTTAAATTCATATTATAATCTCATATATTTAGCTTTATCATTTGTTTATCATTTTTAGAATTTTCAAATATTTTTCTTAATTGTAAAATGTTAGCTATAATTATGTGAAAGTGCATTTTGTACATTTTTATTCTTCAATAAGAAATTTTTGAGACACAATACCTTCTTTACTGATCTCTGAAAATTTAATTGTAAATATTAATCATGCTTTGTAAAACCTGATCAAGTATAGTAGCTACCAATATCTTCCATTATTCTGGAAACTAGTTAACTCAGAAATGGTTTCTCAAAAGCTAAGAATTGTGAATTACTTGACACCGCATTAGACTAATTTTACTAAAATAATTGAGCAAAATTTTCTATTTTGGCTAATAAATTATAAAAATGTGGTGTTTTATTAATTTTGTAAATGTTTGAGATTTGGATAGAATTATATCTAGAGTTATGAATACAAAATAATATCCATTAAAATAAATTAAGTAATGTCAGTAAGAAAATGACCAACAAATACGTGTTAACGGATCAGACTGATAAGGTTCAAAATAAGTAAATAAATACTCATTTAAGGATTTTACTTATTATGTATGAACGGGACCAAATAATGGTTGTAATGAGAGTCTAGTTTTGTATAAAATATTCAATTTGAAGGAATAAACTACTCTATTGTCATGGAAAAAATATCTGTATCTGGAAACAACTGATTATGTGCTTGAATGTAATACCAATTAAGTGACACTCTTAAAAGCTTAGATAATCTATTGGATAATCTAATAGTGAGAAGTGCACAAAATATATTGCAGACCACGTCACTGATAATGAGAGGATGACATATTTTTATTGAATTGAACAGGATATATCGGATAAAGATCATCATTTTCCAACTGTTTCGAGTTTTCAATATAACTTACTTTTGAAATCGTCATTGGAATTCAAAATGGTTTATAATGTTGAATGACAGTTTGATTTGCTTACATCCATTTTTATGGTTGATATAGTATTTGAACAGTCAAACGATAGCCTTAAATATTTAACGTAATCATACACGTTTGTCAATGTACTTGGTATGTATCTAATCTTATATGTTGCATTTATCTGGTGAATTTTGAAATGAATTTTTCTGAATTTTCAGTTGATGATAAAATAAATTGTATTCAATTGTTCTGTTAAGTTTTCCATTGATTATCGCGCATGATTGTGCTTATCTAACGAATATTTTCATTGAATATGATTGATCAAAATTTTTACTATTTTTTCGAAACAAAACAATTTTTAATTGAAAATATATTTTAATCAAGATCCAGTCAGATTGAAATTAAGTTTGAAAGACAATAATTATGCAACATGGAAATCGTTTTGATATTATGATGATAATATTTGGTGGTAGGCATTTTTTATAATGTATGATGTTTTTGTATCAGAAATGAGGAAGTGAAAGAATAAATTTCTCACTAACAGGTTATGAATTAGCTTTACTACCTGAATTCGTTAAATAAAATTATTCGTAAAAAATTGAAAATCATGCTTTCATGTCGAGAAATATGACGAAAAACATCATTTTATATAAAAATTATTTTTAGCATTCTTAATAATTATTATTATTGACAATATATATAGCTACATTGTTTGGTTTAATGAGCCAATGTGTTTATATTTTGAAAAATATTATTCATGGTATTAAAAATAAGGTCTTCTTGTTTACCATATTTTATTAATATATTCTAACCTAAAAGAAGCAT
Source organism: Platydemus manokwari (assembly GCA_037951405.1). Classification (NCBI taxonomy): domain Eukaryota; kingdom Metazoa; phylum Platyhelminthes; order Tricladida; family Geoplanidae; genus Platydemus; species Platydemus manokwari. Next base: position 8,054 of record JBBMOY011177100.1, on the reverse strand, counting down.
ATTCTCTGAACTTATTTTCAATAAACATTTCAATTCCATCTTTGAAAGTTTAGCAAACCCTATCGACGATTATTAACTGCGTCTGATTCATCATCTGGATGTCCTAGTATTATATTTTTAAATTATTTTTGCTAAATTTATTTTTATAACAGCGAATTATTCATTAATATTTATTCTTTCATAAATTATTTAATATTATTTAATAAACAATTATCAAAATTTTTAAACATAGACATTTTTAAATATGAAAATGTAATGATTTTCATATAATCAATAATATATTCAAATTTAAATCATATTATTAATAATGCAATTGGACTTTTTAATCAGATATTTAACTTTTATGTGCAATTGAACATTGAACATTTATTAATGTAATCACACAGATGTTTATGTTATTTTCAAATAAATGAATTTCAGGAAGTTCATTTTAACATTTTTAAATCCAAATATAATGAATTTCATATTTAATTTTGTAATTAGTTGACATTTTAATTTTATTACTACATATTATTACATACTTGGATAATAAGGTTAAGCTTGTGAACTTCAACAATTTTGATATACTTTTACTTATATCAGGAATTTCTCCAACATCTGGTGGAATTTTAAAAATAGTTTATCTTGTATTCAAATGCATTGTAATGATAATTGATATTGTGAACCGAATTAAAAACAATAATTGACATGACACCAATTTCGTATTGAAATATTTCTTTTAAAGGCACTAAAAAATTAAATACAGTCAACCCTCATTAATCCGAAACTTCAATAATTCGAAAACTTAATAAATGTTATTTATTTCATAAATTTTCGAACTTTTCCAGACAAATATGATTCATTAATCCAAAAATTCATGATCTTCAATCATAAAGCTGTTTCATGAATTAAATTTTTAATAAGATTTAAAAGTTTCGGATCAGTGTTGTTTAAATATTAAGTTTGTTTACAGTTTTAAATTATTTAAATTGAGTATCCATATGGATAGAAAAAAACAGAAATTACAATTCATCAAAAGTAAAAAATTTGTGCAATAAAGGAGTCAAAGAAAATTTTGATGAGTGAAATGTCTCAAATTATCAGAAAAGAATTAAACCTGGACCTAGGAACTTCAACGTTACCAGAAATTCTGCAAAATTAAAAGAACCTTAAAAGTCAGTCCTGCGGAAGTAATAATCGGGAAAAAGATAGACATATTACAGTGGCAAACAAACAGTAGAATAGACAGAGAAGAGTAAAAGAAAACATGGAAGAAAAATAAAATGACGTCAGAAAAGCAACAACTAAACGAAATTTCAAAGGAGATGAGGTACTAATAAAAAAAGAGATAAGGAACAAGGATCACGAAAGATATGGAGGCTCGTACAAAGTGATTCGGATGAATCATGAAAGAAGCTATCGATTACAAAATGAAAAAGGAGCAGTACTAACATGAAATATTGAAAAAATCAAAGATTTAAAAAAAGGGGGATGTGAGGCTTAAAATTTAAATTAAATTGTTTTAAAATTATTAAATGATTGTAAAATAATTTATTGTTTTAACAATAATTCATAAAAAATATTTTATATACAAATATATATTTAAATATATACTTACAAAAAATATTATATATATATATATAATATTTATGTATTCTGTTTAGAAATTTTTTTTAAACTCTCAAAATTTAAAAACATTAAAATGTGTTAAAATAATTTTATATCAATTATTAAAGGATTATTTGTTTAAGTAATCTTTAATATGAAATATATTTTTACACATTGAGAATTATGAGTTTTGACTTTAACCTTTAAAGCGCACAATTATAATTTTTTATTTGATGCTTTTTTTTAATTTTTGTAAGAACAATTAAATGGAATAATTTATAAGAGAATAATGATAAGATTTTATTAGATAAGATTTTATTCATAACTTTAAAAACATCACCAAAATTTATTTGTTTTTATAGATTTGAAATGAAAACACAAAACAATCAGCACCCATATTAAACAAACATATCAATCACAAAACAGATGTCGACTTAAATATTCTCCACTGACATATTTTCATTTTACTTCAATCTTGTTACTCATCATCCGTCATGCCTTCATATTCTAAATATTCGATGAGATAATTTGAAGTCTCTTCCGAACGTTTCGATTCATCAACACTAATACATCCCCAAGGATTTCTATCCTTATAGAAATCAATAAATTTCGCTTTCCATTTCTCTATATTTTTGATATAATAATCAGATAATACACATAGATGAATATAAATAACCTGAATGTGCTTGCAATGTATTCCCGAGTCCACTTAATTCAGGTGGTAACAGATTTTTCAATCCATCAATTTCATTGAATTTATTCAACTCGTTTTCCTTGAAAATCAAAATCTGAAATTGTAATTTTAACAAATTAATAACAAACAGTTTCTCGAATGAGTTATTTGATAGTTAAAATTCAAGATTGGGAAAATTCTCTTTGTTTTGTTAAATCAATGATTAATATGTTTATAAATTATATTTTTTAAATTTGTATTTTGTTCAATGTTATGGTTATTTATTTATTTTTATTATCACTTTTAATTGTTGTTGTTTTAATATTGATAATTTTTTATTTATCGTTTATTTTACTGTATAAAACAAATATAATATTTATCAAAAATAATGAGGCATCAAGATCATAATAATATCCAATCGTTTAAACAAACAATTATAATAATGTACGTGGTTTTTCATTATTCCATTAGCATAAAAAGACCATGTTTTACAAAAGGAAGCAAACAATTTATCGGCGTTGTAGAAAATTATTGATTTCAATCTCCATGGATACGCGTCCTAAATTTATTAACTATATTATAGATATCAATACGAATATGATAAGGTTACTTGTATAATTCTCTGTATTTGCATGACATATTTTGGATCAGTCCACATTTTTGCCACTTTTTCTGAAGCATTTGTAAAATCAACGATAAAACTTATGCCTTGAATTTCTGTGGGTTCTTCATAAAAAACAATATCGTATAACATGAAAACAAGATTTGTCCATTCAACAAATGGAATGATATCAGGATCCCAGTTTTCTGTGAATAAAATAACAAATTGATTATATTTACATAATGATTTTATGATTTCTTATATTCAAATCCTTTATAAATGCATTGATGGTATTACTTGGTGTCAACAATATGAATGATTGTCCTTCTTCATTTCTGCCAAGTGAAGTCACATTTCTAAACGCAAATAATTTATCAGCATTTTTTATTTATCGATTATATCTCTACGGTGATTTAAAAAATCTTTCAATCATCTCATTGTCGATATCATTGTATTTGAAAAATTGTGGAGAACCTCTTACGGAATATCTGATTGTACAGAAATTATCCAATCTTTTTTTAGCTTTTTGCAAATCGAATTTAGGATCTTCTAGAAACTTCATATAAAATTCTCGATCATCTTAATCAACTGTTGAGATATAAAAAGGAAATAATAAATACTTATTGGACATTGAAGATGATCCATTGATTGTGCCCATGTTTTCAGAGCTTCAATGTATTCATTGTTTTGTTTTAAATCAATAATTTTCAACTGTTTGAAATTTCCGATATCATTTACATTTAAAATATCCATTGCAATTTGGAATGGTTTATAATGTTGAACTAATGTTTCCGTTATTGGTTTGTTTACATATATTTATACGGTTGGTTTATTACATGAATTGTAATACGATATCGACAAATAATAAACATAATAATGCACAATTTTTCAAGATTACGTGTTTCGTTTTTATGATTTGGATTGGTTTAATTGGTTATTAAACGCCAACGTAGGAAGATTTGCTACCAGGCTATTGATTTTTAAATCCGAGTTGTTCTAATCTCGTTAAATTACAGTGTTTATTATGTATTCGAAAGAAATTCATTTCAATCATACACGGTTGTCAATGAACATTATTATTAATCATATCTAGGTCAATTATCATTAGAAAGTTCATGAATTGAAAGGACTTTAGTTTAGTTTAGTTAATTTCAATTTGTTATGAATAATCAATAATAATTTGCGAAATTGTCTTCAATTTTATTTTCGGTGCTCGTTACTGAAAGTTACAACATCTATGTAACCAAAACGGACTTTACTAGTAAGAACACGAATAATTCTACAAAGAAATTATTAAAATAATTAAGAATTTGAATATTGGCTTCCGATTGACAATTGGGCAGGTTTACCTCAATATTCACTTTTCGAATTTTTCTTTAAATTTTTTGTTTATGTTTGAATTTTATCTTTTATATCTCGATTCCCAATAGGATTTATTGATTTTGTGTATTCTTATCTATCTCTTTGCGTGTATTACTTTGTATCTATGTCCATTTTTCAAATCAGAATTTCACATTTAAAGCAGCTGTGATTGGTTAGCTGCTATACCTGAGTGGTTGTGTAGGCAAGAAAGAGCTAACGTAAGAGTTCCTGAAATGCCATATCGTTTCTTTGCTTTATCACAATTGTTGGGTATTCAATAATAGCAATGATGAATCAACTATATAACTGTGAATGTACTTTGAAAGGTTTAGTGATTAGAGTAACGATCGTTACCGTTTACTCGACAATTATTAAATAAATTTCAATTTTTTCTCAAAGTCGAAGTAACGAAATCCAAATTTTATTGAATGACGAACAAGTAGTGTTGCTTACAGTACATCTACGGAACGGAACAAACACGATTTCTAGAATTTTCAAATATTAAAATTTTTGCCATTTCAGAACCTGATCGTGCAAATTAATATCCCTATATTATGGCTTTAAAACGGGAATCATTGAAATATATTTTTGGAATTTTTTTTATCAGAGGCATTTTAGGATTTTGAATTTTAGAATTGAGTAAAATATTAAGGTATGAATTTTATAATAATATTTTAAAAAATTACATATGGATATGATTGCATTCCTAATAAATATTAACATTGGATATATTTATCCCAATATAAATAATGATGATGTAATAAAAATAAATTGTTATGAAGTTATTAATAAAAATAGATATAAATTTATTTAACGTTTCTTTATTAAATAATAAAGATGTGACGAGAATAAGGTCTGAAAATTATAAAATACAAAACAAATAGATTATAATTACATAATTTTGATCTGAAGTAACTTATTTGTGAGAATGGAATGGATCTTCACCCTTATAGATTTGAAAAGTTTCAACCATCATCATTTGAAATTCTTGTAACACAACATTTTAAATAATATTTATTAAATTACTTAAACAAATACAAGAAAATATTATTCATTTCATTTACTTTCCAGTTTATCCTTTTTGTGTTAAATGTTATTTACAATACCTATATATTTCTTTCTCATTCTTAAAATTAAAAGTAGTTTTTGAAATTACGTTATTAATTCGCCAGGAAAAACCAAAATATCCAAACATCATCACTGTTTCAAATCGAAATACCGTTCATTTTCTAAATTCCTAAATATTTTTCTAGTTATTTTTTATTAATAATATTCGCATTGATGTTAAAATAAATTCAAAAAAATTCCACATGATTACTTATTCTAGAAATAAAATCATCGTTTGTGAGAAATTAATTTATATATACTTATGCATTTTTGTTTTAATATTTATTATAATAATTTATTTTCTAATTTTTTCTTTCTTCTTTATGTATTTTAATTTTTTCATATTTATTTTAGTTTTTTAATTATAATCCACATACAGCGAAGATTTCAATTTGGTAAAACGCATTATTACACAACTACGTTTACACAAGGAATGACAATTTGCATCAAAATAAATCAATGAGTTCAATTGAAATCATGAAAACTCTTCATGGAACTCATGCAAACTTCTGGTTATAAGTAATGTGCAAAATATAGGTTGAATTGGAAATCGGATTAATATAAACGAAATATATTTCAGTGATGAGTAGCAATTTGTGAATTAATAAATTTATCTGCCTGCATATTTGGTTCTCATTTAATAAACTAAATCAGAAGAAAAGAATTATCAGTTAAAAGAACGACTTTAATTGTGACTCAGAGACAATATTTTATTATCATATTGTCTGTCGGGACATCGACAAATTGTTCGATCTCTTATAAACTGATATAGAAATCGCAAGAAATGAAATAATAAATTTTCATATAAATGTTACAAATTGTTGATGTGTAATCAAAATCACGTCAAAATGATATCACATCAATAATATGCAAACAATAATGACCGCAAATAAATACTTATTGATGATTATTGACAAACACAAACAGAACGAAAAATCTTTTATAATTCAAGCAAGATGTGAGAACAAATTATATGAAATAGATTTATTAAGAATTATTTTAATTACATTAAATTGTACTACTTAATTTTAAATAGTACTGAAATATCCTTAACTCATTAATAACTTCTTGATTTGATTTACATGAGCAGATTATTACCTCAATTTTTACAAATACACAAAAATTATTTATCGATAATTGTGATTGTCCAATGGGTTTGGATTATTTAAAGATGTATGAATATCAATGTTGATTAAAATCGTTAATCTATCATACTTTTTAAATTGATTGTGACTTCTCTCACTTTCCATTTGATTTAAATTTTAAAATAAAATTTGTTTTATGTTTCGATAAAATAATTAACATTTTTATTAGCTAATTAGAGTTAAAAGTTTGGCAATAACTAACTGTACCAGGATATGAACAATTTTACATGTAATAATCAAAAAACAACAAGATAACAAATCTAACTATTTTTTTCAACAGTTGACGAATGCACCGATATTTAGGAAATTCCTGGAAATTTGAAAATCAAGTTTATATTAAACTATACAGATCCTTAAGAATAAATCCGATTCAAATTACACAAAAGATTTTCATAAAAATGGGTCTTAACAAATGTTATTAATTTAGAATGAAGCAATTGAATTGCAAGAATATAGATGATGTCGTGGGGGTTATTAAAGAAGAAACGGATGTCTTCAAATCAAAATTCTAAGATCTGAAGCACATAAAATCAGACGAAAAGACGTCGTTGGAAGATTAAAAACCGGATAATAGATGCTCAACTAAAACATTACTAAATTTAAGGAGTGCCAAAACTCTTTCTAAAATGGAGGACGTCTAATATAAACATATTAATTCAAAGATCAAGTGAAAATATGATATAAAAGTGATACAAATATTGCAGACATACTCTCACGATATCTTGTAAAAATAAGAAAACGGTTGGCACCTTAGAAATGTTGTTTCAGCACATTATATATTTGCATGCCAACACAACCATACAAAGCTGACTTAGATTAAATACAATAATTTTAAAAAGGAACATAGTCACATACATAGAATTGATCGGTATATACCAAAACCAATACGTCCAATAGTAACATGAGAAATTAAGGATCAAATCAAAAACGTGAGTAAAAAACTGCGCAGAGATCTCGGGTATAAATATCGAAGAAAAGATGACTAAATGCCATTTGAAAGCCAATTTTTTATTGTATTTTTATGATACTATGTTCTGTAATTATTTGTAATTATTTGGTTATCCAGACCTCAGTGCCAGCAATTATTTGGTGAGCTTTGAATTGAAAAAGAATTAGTTTTATGCAAGTAGACAAGTAGGACAATCAAATATCCTCAGGTCAACTGCAAGTCCAACCTGGAATTTGCATGATTTCATATGGAAACTTTGATAGCTCTCAGAAACTTTCAGTATGAAGGAGATACTGCTAATTTTTTAGACTTCATGATTGACTATGTCTCTCTTCTGAAAAGAAGCACCAGGAGAACCAAAAATCAAATCGATTTAAGAAATATCATTCTGTGGATGATCATGAAATATGTACTGTCATAGAAAATAACTATCGATGCATCGGTAACTTTAGTCATCAACTTGTCAACTCTTGCAGAAAAAACATTAGATCGGAAAACAGAATGGCTAGCACACACACAGAAAATGGTTAATAATCATGGTTAATAAAGATATCCATCACTATATTATATTTTTCATATTAATATTCTATAAATATTTATACAAAGTGATGATATGTGCTTTATATAATA
>JBBMOY011176989.1:0-10031 GCA_037951405.1 Platydemus manokwari | reverse complement strand
CAGCGTTATAACAATTTGTGTTAATAAAATACCTGCATAAAAACATGAATAACTTTTGACTCAACCTGGTATATTGAGGTATTTGTTTCTGTATCTATTTGTTTCTGGTTCTAGTATATATTTCTATTATTTATTTACTTATACTAACAGTATTAGTTAATGTCTATTATAACTTTTTTCATTATATTTTCAACTTAATTTTCATAACTTAGACTTTCTACTTTATATTATTTCTCATTTTAGCTATACTGCTTCGATGATTGAGGATTCCCACTTATCTCCCGGGCTCGTAACTCAACAAAATATTATTCGCTCTCAATTCAACAAAAACATTGCAAAAAATCAAAAAAGGAGAAGAAAAACGGAAACTTCGAAGATTCGAAATTCCATCAGACCAGGTAATCATGACGCTGGCTCACCAAGGCAAACAATATAAAAAACAAACTCAATACAACTTTTAAAGTCGAGGTGAGGGATTCTCCCACCGCCTCGTGAAGATCCATATTTACATGCAATAAATATTAGAATTTTTTTTATTTTTAATTTTTTTAATTTTATTTGGCAGCAGTTCAAGATTTGTACCCTTCAGGGTGAGGCCTGATAATTGCACTTCGAGCAGGCTGACCCTTGCGACTGCCCCAAATAGGGGTTGCTCGGGCGCATAATACTAACGCAACGACATGATACTACAAATTATATGTAAATATTTTCAATCATTAGGGATCGACACTGATATAGATTCAACCTCAGTAGAAATAAGCTCTAAATTACTACGTGACTTAATTATAATAAATAACTCGAAAAAGCATACTTATATTATTGACCTTAAAATCCCGTACGATATAGACGCCAACTTTAACTTACATAGGTCACTTAATTATGAAAAATATAAACACTTAACCCAAGAGATAGCAATGACCAAAAAACACCAAACAACTTTAGACGTGCTCAATATAGTTTTAGGTTCCTGGGAAGATTCCCAATTATCCCTCAAAGCTCACTCCACATTGAGAATCGATCAAATAAAGCACCGATATCATACGCTACTGCTCTACAATCACAACAAAACCCCCAGCATAATCAAGTACGTAATAACAATATTGTAAATAATTCACCCATCTTTAGATCAAACCAACAATTCCCGATCCCACACCCTCTACCTCCTGTCCCCATACCATCTAATGTTAACAATCGGAATCTTCAGCAACAATCAGGAGATAACTACATTATGCCTATCAAGTGGACCCCACAACAGTCCCATTTCAACCCAAAAACAAACTTCCGAAGCCAAAATAGATATGAAGCTCTCCAAAACTTCAATGATGATATACAACAATCAATCCATAACCAAAAACCGATTTATAAGCCTTTTAATTACCATTATTCTAATAAAAAATCTAATTTTAATAAATCTAGATCCACTCAGACTAATGCCACACCCCCGAAACCGACGAACAATAGTCCCTCTACCGCATCCCAGAGCATCCAGTTTAGGGGTAGACAGGCGTATGACTGTGATCACAAAAGTGAGCAGTCCAGTTTGACGAAGAACATATTTTTGAACTTTATTTTATATATATTTCCCCATATAAACGTTAATAACTCTAATAACAATATCTGCATAAATAATTTTAAATTAACTATTGATAACCGACCCAATTATAATAAGACTAAATCTTTTTAAATATTATATTAACTATATTAAATAAAATTAATATTAATAACTTAAATAAATTTAATATGTGTTTATTACGTAATAATATTTCAATGAATAATTTTCATAGTTTAAAATCTAAACTCAAAACTGACCAACGTGATAATTTAATAGATCTTAATGATTAAATTAATGTCCCTATAGATAGACCATCACTTGACCAATTAATCAAATCTCAATTAGACAGGTTTACTCAAACCGTTAATCGAGGTTATATTAACTCAACTCCAACAAATTTAACAACGCCGATTTTAGATACCAATGTAGTTAAAAATATTATATCTCCCAATGATCAATCTATCCAAACCGTTGACATAGATGAACCTTCAAATACTACTCCTACCCCCTATCAAATAAGACCGATATCCCCCATAAGTAATGAAATAATCATAAATAATACAAAAATTAAAACCGACAACTCCAACAATGTTGATCCCGATGATAAAATTATTTCCTCCGACTCAGAAATTGAATATATAGGACACACGCCCAATAGCTCTTTTAATACATCACTTAATATATATGGCGAGGCTCCAAATAATACTGTGCATATGATTATGCTTGACGATAGGACATCCAGTTGCATAAACTGTGATAAAACTTATGTCTTCCCATATACTAATAGTAAAAACATAATTAAACATTACAACGATAAACATAATAAAGAAATATCCGCTGATTTTAATATATTATATCATTGTAGTTTTATAAGCAATATTATAGGTTTTCAAGTCCCACAATGACGAACATAGGAACACAATTATAGAAACGGATATCGACTCTACTTTTGAAGATATTCAAATATCTCCATATGATAATAGGTACTGGAATTTATATATAATTGATTTAAATAAAAATTATTCGTATTATATAGATCCCGCAACCTTTTATTTAACTGAGGCTCAAAAACATTTATGGACTACTTTAGATAAACTAATTCAAAACTTATCTAAAATTAATTTAAATATTTTATTATTCCAAATCTTCCAAAACAAATTAACGACACAGACTGTGGATTATTTATTATCCAACATATTTCAAACCTTTTATCATTCCCAAATTTAGAAAACATAATTGACCTTTTCATAATTCCACCACCACCATCATTACCACCTAGTTTCAACCCAGACTTACCTATAGGCTTAGATAATTCCAATTTAAAACCCATTACTTTAGATGAACTGACCACTTTAGATGAACCAAACTATCAAATTCGTTCCCTGGTTCCGATGGCATAAGATTTAGTGACTGGTATAAGTTAGATCCAAATCTTAATTACTTATTAAATTTATTTAATAAAATATTAGCAAGTAAAACTATTCCAGATCAATGGAAAAATTGTAAAACTACATTATTACTGTAACCGGGCAAGGATAATTTATCGCACATAGTTAACTCATTGAGAACTTTGCTTACTTACCTGGCGCGTTAGATACTATGTTTGATAATAACTATGCTGTTTCTGGATTTTCTGGCCTATACTCGATGGAGGGAAGACAAGAACACTATGGAGAACAATTTTCAACGAACTCGGGATCAGTCTTCAATCGGTCAGTCGTTCTTGTTGCCATCGCCCAGGTCAGAGATCCCAAAAAATCGAAATAGAGGCCCATTTCGTAGAAAATGGAGGAGGAGAAGCACCTATCGTGCTAATAATAATTTTAATAATTCTAGAACTACAAATCTAGAAGAACATGCCCCGAAGCCCACGGATAACAATCATAATAATCGATTACGTAATACATATAGTATTAATAATAATTCTTTCAATTCAGTCGATCACCACCGTGGACCCTTGCCAAACTCTGTTCGATGGACGGATGAATATACAAACACCAATAGATACTATTCTAATTCTAATTCCAGAACGAATCGTGCTCCGGAAACTAATCAATTACATAATAACATTAATAATGGTGTCCTTTATTCTAGAACCAATAATCATAATAGATATAGCTTCGAATCTACTAACACCAGACCTTCTGCCAATAATATCTCATACTCAGCAATTACAAAATCAGGCCCAAACTCACAGGACACCCGGTCTCAAGAAAATTCTTCTGCCTGTTCAAGGAATGAAACTATAAAAAGCCAATTTACCAATCAATCAAAAAATGATGTGAGGGATTTCCCACCGCATCGAAAAGAACAATGTTTATGTGAAATAAATATTAGAATTTTTTTTTAATTTTTTTTTAAATGAAAATGTTTTAATTCAGGATTTTCTGGCCTACAAACGGTGGAGAGAGGAACTAGAAGGACTGGAGCACTTATCAAATCGAAATCAGAGGACTCACTCTTCAGTTGGCCGTGCCTTTTTGTTACCCTCAGCCAGGTCAGATATCCGGCAGGATGAAAATGGTGGTCCATACCGGAGGAAATGGAAGAAAAAACGCACATTCCGTGCAAATTATCATAACAATAATTCTAGATCGAGAACTCGAGGGAAAGAAGCTAACAGAGGAACCACTGATGATAATATTCGATTACATAACCCATATACAAATTTTAATAATTTTAATTTAGAGATTCGTGGTCACCACCTGAATACCTTCCCCAACTCGAATTTAAGAACTGATGGTGATTATAAACACATCTACCCACATTTCATCCAGCATACTGATGATCGTTCGATCCCACCGGGTTTTGGACATTATTATCAAACTAGACCAGATAATAATTTTAATACTAGCAATATTGTATTTGTCCTTTAGGCCAAACCACAACTATGTTCCAAGATCTTATAACAATAATGAGCCCACCTACCGTAATGCAAACACAACCTATGGACCCAACAATAATAATGCTTATGGATTGCATAATAATATTAATTATATTCCTAATTCTAGACCAACTCCAAATAGGCAACCTGCATATGGATTCAACTCTCCTAACTACCAAAACATCACATTTCGCCCACCTATTGAGAACCCACGATCATATGCTAACGCAATCAAGACTCCCCCTCCCTCTGGCACAATTAAAACATTACGTAACCCATATATTGTTAACACTAATGCAAATAATTCCAGACAATACCCCGAGGTCCCTAATAATTCCAGGGCAAATCAATCTCGTAATACAGATCAACAACATCATACAGATCAAAATGGATACAGAAAACCAAACAAATATGCCAGGCATGTACCACCTAATTCGCTCCAACCCCAACACCATTTTCAATCAAACAATAGATATGAAGCCCTTAGTCATCTCAATATTAATGCCTCCAATATCCAAGAAAACTCAAATAAGACTTACTATCCTCATAATTATAATAATAAACCCAAAATTAATTTTAAAGTTTCTAGAACCACACAAACTACTGCTCCGACCAAGAACCCACCTAAGGATAGTCCCCCTACCGCACCCCAGAGCATCCAGTTTAGGGGTCGACAGGCGAATGACTGTGATCACGAAGGTGAGCAGTCTGGAACGACAAATAATATCTTTTTGAATTTTTTATTATATATTTTTTCATTAATAAATATTTTCACCTCTAACAATTTCCTAAGTATATTGGTAACTAATAATATTTGCATTAATAATTTTAAAAAATTAAGTAATAATAAACCAAATTATAACAAAACTAAGAATGTTTTCCTAAATATTATCCTAACTATATTAAATAAAATTAATATTAATAATTTGAATAATTTTAACACTTTTTTATTACGCAATAATATTTCTTTAAAAAAATTTTCTAATTCTAAGACCACGTCCGACCAAATTAATTTAATTGATTTAAATGTAAAAGATAATAATGATAAACCTTCTCTTGACCAATTAATTATTAATCAATTAAATAGTTTTACCCAAGCAGTAGACATTGACTATATTTCAAATAATAAACCATTAATTAATCAAAATATAGTTATCAAAGATATTTCCCCAATTGACCGATCCACCCAAACTATTGATAATCCACTTAATATTACTCCTACCCCTTACCAACTTAGATCTAGTTTAACTTATATAGATAGTAAAACCCCAAACCAAATCCCGCCGACTTCACCTATTATTAATAATAATATTAAAACTGACAAGTGTTGATCCCGATGACAAAAATATCTCCTCTGACTCGGAAATCGAATATATAGGTCATACCTCTAATAGCTCATTTAATAATTCACTTAACTTATATGGTGGTGCCCCAATAAATACTGCCCATATGATTATGCTTGACGATAGAACCTCCAGTTGTACCAACTGTGATAAAACTTACGTATTTCCCTATACTGATAGTAAAAATATTGTAAAACATTACCACGATAAGCATAATAAAGAAATTAATACTGACTTTAATATATTATGTCATTGTGGTTTTATAAGTAGTAATATAGGTTTTAAATCCCACAATGATGAGCATAAGAATACGATTATAGATACGGATATTGACTCAACTTTTGAAGATATCCAAATTTCTCCATACGATTTATCGGCCCAATGACAGGGCTCCGATCATTGAGGCATTTATTAAATATAAGAACCCCAACCCTATAGAATATATATTTATTAAACCCCACCCTTCCAGTGCCATTTTCAAACGTGACTATATAAATTTTTATAAGACTTTCCCATTCCCCCACTTAGCATCATGGAAAGTAGCATTTTGGCTCATCCATTGGGATAACAGGCACTGGAATTTGTATATAGCCGACCTAAATAATAATCATATTTTATAGATCCCGCTATTAAAAAATCAAAAATAGAAAAAAGATCAGAGGACGAAAAATGAACATTCGAAGATTGCGACGCTGGTTCACAATGGAATAAGACGTACAAATAAACAAACAATAAAAAAAATTTCTCCCACCGCCTCGTGAAGAACAATGTTTATACTAAATAAACTTTAGAATTTTTAATTTTTATTTTTAGATAATTAAATTTTAAAATTAATGTTTTTAACACGTTTTTTAGTAAATACCATTTATATATACATCCAACTTATCTTTTCCAATAAATTTTTTATCAAATTAAGCGTTTTCATTTCCTATATATAATATATTTCTTTTACCTCATATTTACTACTAAAAGTGCGTATAATAAATTTAATTAATTTGTATATTATACTTATAACCTTAAAACTTTTGTTTTAAATATTTAATTTAAAGTTTATATTAACAACCTTTATTGATTTTACTTAAAATTGTCTTTTTAACTTTAAATTTCACTCTTTAAAAATATTCTGTATCTTTAATAAATATATTGTTTTTGCACTCTATTTTTATCTAGCTTGCTGAAGTACGAAACACCATCTGCCCCTCTATACTGCTTGAACTCAATTCTCCTTAACTATGCCCTGATGAACTCGACTCCGATATCAACAACCATTTACTCATGGTTAAATCTACTATGACGAACTGAAAGCGAACTCAATGGAACTTCGTATAACAAATCTGGACTTTATCAAAACAAAAGAAAAAACTATTTACTACTAAAACTTGCCGAAATACGAAATATCATCTGCCTCTCTCTGCTGCCTGAACTCAATTCTCCATGACTATGCCCTGACGAACGCGACCATATACTCATGATTAAATCTACTATGACGAACTCAAAGCGAATTCAATGGAACTCCGTATAACAAATCTGGACTTTATCAAAACAAAAGAGAAAACTATAAAAAAAAAAAATTCGAAAATTAAAAATATTCGGGAAGTCTATTGCTGACAATCTCTGAAACTAATCCATGCCAACTCTGCCGCTGGATTGAGAAGGAATAACGCAAAGAAGATGCTTTTATATTTTGAATCAAAGTCGAGGTGAGGGTATATCCCACCGCCTCGTGAAGAACATCTATGTATTAAAATATATATTAGTTTTTTTTTGGCAGCAGTTCAAGATTTGTACCCCTCAGGGTGAGGCCTATCTATTTACACTAACAACAATAATTAACTTTCCGAATAATTATTTAATTTACTGATGTTCACTAATTTAACTTATATACTCTATTTTGATATCTTTATATTTTATTTTATTTTTATTTAGCTATACTATTTGATATCGACTACTTCACACTTATTACTCCGGGATCAGATCTTTAAAAAAACTACATTCTACAACTCAATCTCAAATCAAATCACTACAAAAATCAAAAAAAGACAAAAATACTTACAATAAACAAAAAAAGAAGGGAAGGATAAAAGAGAGGATACACGGAAACTTCGAAGAATCGAAATTCCATCAGATCAGGACCAAGCCAAATGAGACGCTGGTTCAACAAGGAATATACCACACAAAACAAAGTCCAATACAAACTTTAAAGTCGAGGTGATGGATTCTCCCACCGCCTCGTGAAGATCCATGTTTATGCAAAAATAAACTTTAGAATTTTTATTTTTATTTTTATTTTTAACAATGTTTTATAATGAAAATGTTTTAATTCAGGATTTTCTGGCCTACAAACGGTGGAGAGAGTAACAACAAGCACTGGAGCTCTTATCAAATCAGAATCAGAAGACTCACTCTTCAGTTGGCCGTGCCTTTTTGTTACCCTCAGCCAGGTCAGATATCCAGCAGGATAAAAATGGTGGTCCATACCGGAGGAAATGGAAGAAGATACGAAGCACTCAATTCAGTTATTGCCAACGATCCATACCAAAATAATCCAAATAAGACCCCTGCGACTGCCCCAAATAGGGGTGGCTCGGGCGCATAATTTTTGGTAGTGGGGTTCTTACGAGATCCCATTTTTTCAATGAAATTAACAAATCAATATCCTTTTCTTTTTCACATACTCTTTTCCAAATCCAAATTTACTAAATTTCAACGAAAAATCATTAGGTTTAATTGCTCTGACCGACAGGGTAGACTCGTTCATTGTTTTTCGGTCTCAATTAGATCCCAAAAATAATCCCGCTAAGTAATTGTCATCTTTCCCCGGAAGTATGGATTTTTACCTACTGGGCACGTAATAACCTACTATTATTAAATTACTCACCATATTTCCTCAAATTTAATAAATCTATTATTTTCCGTAGGTGTAATGTTGAACCTGAGACTGCCTCCCATATATTTAATCACTGCCCTGACCTCCCCGGTAAATGTACTAAACGCAACGAAAGTATGGATTTTTACAAACTGGGCCCGAAACAAATAACTTTTATTAAATTATTCACCATTCTTCCTTAAATTTAAAAAATCAATTATTTGCCGTAGATGCAATGTGAAACTCGAGACTGCGAACATATATTTTACCACTATCTAGCTATACCAAAGAAATGTAATAAGCGTCACGATATAATTTTACAAATTATAGGAAAATATTTACAATCTTTACTAATCGATGCAGATATTGACTCAACACCCGTAGAAATAGAATCTAAACTTCGCTCCAACTTAATGATAAGAAATAATGCTAGTATATAATAGATTTAAAAATTCCACACGATATTGACGCCAACTTTACCCTACATAGGTCACTTAATTACGAGTTCGAAAAACCATCTGCAGAAAAGAACACTAACCCAATAGCATGAAGGGTAACAGTTTTGTCCAACATCTGCTTCCATAGAATTTGCACATCCAATTAATCAAGCTTTTGAGTGTATAAAAGTAGTAGTAAAATCATTTGGACATTTTGTTCAGTGATAATAATTGTATACAGTTCGGTACAAGTAGTAATTCATAGCCCCATAATTGTATAAAAGTCATAATTGATGTATAATTGTAAAAATAATAAACATTCATAAACCCAATATCGAGTTGACTTTTAAATTGACATAAGGTATCATCAATTTATGATGTAAATTTATCAATAACATTCATCATCGATTTTGTGAATAATTTAATTTAATAGAGACTGATAATAGAAGTGAGGATAGTTGTAATAGAGACAAGGAAATAAAAATCAAATTCAAATATCGATTTCTACGCCGATCCACTCCTTATACGTTGCGATAGTCCAGGCGAACAGATAATAAATTTCATAATGTCTAACTGCTACCTGAGGGTCCAGACGGACTTAGGAGTAAAATATTTTAGAGTCCCTTTCGCTTTACCCAAGCGAACACCAATTAATAATTTATTAAATAATAAATTAAACGACTTTGAAATGATATCAAAATCTAGTTTACACCCATCCTAAAAATTCCAAGCGTACAATATATTGAAAAATGGATTAAAAAGTATGGACCTGAATCTAGAAAAAAACAGAAAAAATACACAACAAAGAATTTCATATTACTACATGAATATACGACAAAACCAATCCAAATTCATCGGAATATTGTTAGTCAACTTGACCATAACCATTAGAGAACTTCAGATGAGTGAAATATAAATTGCAACCTTCAATTATTATGTAATCAACACT
>JBBMOY011176988.1:0-16427 GCA_037951405.1 Platydemus manokwari | reverse complement strand
TTATTTATTATTATTATTATTATTATTAATATTGTTATTACTATTATCATTATTATTATTATTCAATTATCATTATGTTATTATTATTATAATCCTGGAATTATTTGTTCCTTAAATTCATCTTGTATAAAACATTTTGAAGATTTATAAATATTAGATAAAAGTAATGCATTCATCTAACAACAGTGATGGTAACATCTGAAATTTAATCATAATTAAAATTTATTACGTAACCCTATGGGACATCGTATTTAGAATCGTATTACTGTAGTTAATTGGTCCATGTGCTTGGGCTTTGGAGTCGCCGCATGTCTCTACATTTAATTTCTAACAATATGCAATTGCAGAGACATAGGATATGTATGACGCCATCCACAGAGACTGATTCATATCAACATTACTAACTATTTATCTCCAACAACCACTTCCTGTTACACTCAGTTTTCTATTGTTTTGTCTTTTTCTTTTATTCCTTAAATATTTTTAATATATTTCATCCCATGATAGCAGATCTTTCCCATTGATATTTACTCAACATACTATTGGAACTGAACCATTTAATTTGAAAGAATTTGCTATATATATTCGGCCATCCGATTTAATATCGGCATCAATCGAGCTTGAATGTCATTTTAAGCGCGATAACCCATTGATGGATTCATATATTCGTTTCGGGAATCACATTTTATGATTATCATTCGTTATAAAACCGCTCCCATTCATCACATCAAACTACCAACAATGGTCAAGATTAAAAAAAATGCTCTTCCCCATTCACCGCTACTGCTCATAAAAAAACTTTTAATTTCATCCAAAATATAATCCGTTGACAATTTTGATATTTATAGTTTATTGTGATCATTTTATTAAAGGCAATGTCGGATAGCTTTTGTGAAATGATATCGCTATTGATATTGGCAGCAATCTTGAAATAGTGTTCGTAAAATACCGATACTTGAAATAGTGTCACTTGAATACCGATTGATAACTGGCATTCGCACATTCTGTGCTTGTTTTGGTTTCATATCAGTTTATTTCTGACATTGATTCAAGTCTTGAATTCGATATTGAACTTTGTTCTTGAAATCCAAATCACGTGACCAATAAGGAAAATGCCGCTAATTTGTAAAATGATTTCATGAATAAAATCATCTAATATTGATTTGATTTTATGAAAACCCCGACACCAATATCGACATATAAATTAATATTATTATGATTATGTTTTTGGTAAATTCATTTTTCCATTCGAACTGCTTTATGAAAACTGGATTTTGCTTTCATATTCAAATTGGCACATTATTTCTTGACTTGCCGACATCAATTCTGTCTGGTCCGATTGAAAGGAACGTGTTTTCATTAAAAAAAACCTGTCGAAAATTAATCAAATTAATGAAGCATCTTAATTTTCTCAATTTTTCCTTTTTTCAATTATTTTTGTTGGTTAAGTCGATAAAAAATTTCAAAATCATTGAAATCCTTCATGAGCTAAAATGCCAATATATTTACATGGTGGCCCAAAAGTAGGTTTGCAGCTATCACGTAGACTATTTATTTGTAAATTCGACACTAGAACATCGGGAAATTTGTAATACCTGTTAACATAAACAGTGTAATTTCTCGGATGCTCAAAACATCCTATTGCAAAATTCTTCAAATCTCTCCAAGACATTCTAACACACATACACACTTTAATAACTGACTGTAAACCTACTTTTGGGCCACCCCGTATATATAATGTATTTTAGATTGATCCGACATAGAGCCAATTTCCGTGGTAGAATGGATTATTATTTGTTACTGCCATTAATCGTGGTCTTTCATATGTTTTACAGTCAAACAAAACATTTGTAACCATAGTATTCTCTACTAAGTTATGGAACGATATCGATCTGATACTTCTAGCATTTGTCAATTTTTTTTCAAATACATCTTTCGAAATGTTTCCCCTATCAGTGAACTTTATTCTTTTATTTACATGATTTTTTTTACATTTTTTGTCTAATTTTATAATTTAGTCTTCAGAGCAGGATTGTGATGACGTCAAAAGTTTATCAACGGCTTAACCAGAATCCATATTAACGGCGCACACCCAATTACCGTCTGATGTTGTGATTGTGTTTTTGTTTCATTCCATCAAATAAATTCACACATTTCTATTTCAATATAATTCCCTGATCAATATTTTCAGTTCGGAATAAGATGCTTGTGCTGGTGAATTTTATTGAGATCTTCATCTGACGGAGAAAAATTTCCCAATGTTTTTTTATATGTGGAAACAGTCGAAAAATTTAATTAGATGAAAATCGGTCGAGATTTTCTTGTAACTGGTTTATGAATCATAAAAATTTCTGTTGCATTGTCAACAATTGAATCAACCAACACGTTTCCCGAACGAGTATAAATTAATATATTTGTTTTTTGCAAATACTCTTTTACTGAATTTATAACTCGAAAATAATATTTTAACATATTACGCCTAAATCCATTAATTTTTGTGACTTTCGTTTCGTTTACCGCGTGGGGTATTTCTACCCCCCGTCTTCCCCATTATAAACGTTACAATTATTCCTAAGTGATTCTACAAGATAAATAATATTTCTCTTCGCAGTTCATATGGGAGAGAAATTATGGTTCACATTAGGTTTTTGTATAAAACTTGCAAATGGGAATGGAAAACATTTCTTCATCTATCGTAATATTTTCTTTTCTTTTTACTATCAAGATTAAAAACTATTAAAAAAAACGATGTCATTTACTATGAGATTTTATCAGGTTACATAAAATTTCTTTGGGGAAATAAATTAAAAACCAACTGACAATGATTGTTATGGAAAAAGAGCTATAACTGTTGCAAAAGAGAGAGATGTGTGGAATAAATAAATTCATAGACCTGCAAAACCGTGAATACACAATGCTGGTAGCACGAGAGTATGCTAATTGAACCTTAAAAATTCTATGAAAACAGTACATTGGTAGATCCGTGTCATGCTGTTGTTTTCTTTTTCTCTAATGAATCCTGGGAAATATATCACATAAATACTTCTATATTTATAATGATGAGAATTATCGTTAAGCGGGTGGAAATTCTTGAATTTGAAAGAATTTTCCTCTGTAGATATACTGATATATTGAAAGAATAGTCTGAAAATGCGATCATGTAATAAATACGTCAGCGCGTTATGCCATCTATGACAGAAGCATTAATAGCTTTTGTAGTTTTCTATCTGTAGTTATCAATATTTATTTACCTAAATTAAGCAAGCGAAAATGGTATTTTTCAAGGCGAAACTAAAGGATGTTATCATGTAGAATAAATACTACAGATTCAGTCTGTGTTTTTGTTCTTTCATCTAACTGGAAACCGGTCTCGAACATTATCTGAATACCACATAGAATTAAGAGAGATATCAGACTAGATTTTGTGGTTAATCTAATGGTTGTTTGTTTATTTTAGAGTAAAATTTTGAGATGTAATAGCTTTTAATAATTCACAAAATATCCTGTGTCAAGCGTGACTGCGATATTAATCAACACTATGAAATATGAAGGGATACCAATGTTGAGATGGGACAGAGATTATATCGGATTTTGAGGAGCGGGGTAATGTCCCAAAACATATATTTATACAACGTACAAGCTTAATTTTTGTGGTAAAATCAGAATATATGCCAGCATAGACATGCCTTAAACGTAACATGTCATTCTGCTTGGCAAAAAACAATACATGTCATTCCACAAACATACTAAACAATAAATCATGATAGTTTATTGTTTCCAATATTGATATTTGAGCAATGCACATGCCAGATTCTTGCAAAGTATCTGATTGATGTTATTGATGTTACTGGTACTGATATCTCGAGATTTTTGTATATTTGATATGTTAGTTTCCCGAATTTCTGCATTTTTATATTCTTATTAAAAGGCATGTTTATAAAAGAACCAAAAGATCTTTTTGTCAAGACTTCAATTTGCAAACAAATTTTCGGCTAAAGTTAAAAAAGGGTCCTCAAATGAAATTTTAAATTTATTGAGTGCATTGCAAAATTCTATATAGTTTATTTAATTATATTCTTTAAAAACATTTTCAATTTTTTATTTAAATACTTAAGAAGAATTTTAGTTGTTTGAAATCTAATATTGAATTGATTAGAGCTTCAAAATCTTTTAAAATTTGATTATTTGAAAAACGGATCAAAGTAGGTCAAATTGAAATTTATTGAAAATTAGCGAGGACCCATTATTTTAAAATTAGAATCAAATTGAGAGATAATTTAAATTTTTACAATTATTTGATAAAAACAAGTAATACTAGACTATTAACCATGTCATGAGATCTCTAAGCTCATTTGTAATTAAATAAATTTAATTTTACAAGATCAAAATATCAAGTAGAAATGTTGTGATTAGAGTAGGAACTTGATGTAAAAACTATGTTTTGTCTCCTTTCGACCGCCTAAAAAGTGAGATATTAACTAAATTCTACAAATAAATCAATCATTGCAATTATATGCATAAAATTTTAATTAGAAAATTCATTATTACCAAAGTAGGTCAAACCACCCCTTTTGTTAACATAAGCCATGAAAACAAAGGAAAATAATCGAATTGGAAAATAGAAACAAAACATTTTGCGTGTGTGTGCTTCATATTAGATCATGTTAATCATTACAAAGATTCAACAAAAAATAAACAATAATAATCATCATCATCGTTAAGAATGATTAATATTATTAGTAATGTTCCGATATGAACCGATTCTTAACAATTATATCATATATGCCGTGAACGATCCAACAAAACAATGCAAATGTCAAATTGCTTGTGAGACTTCATGATTTTTCAATACAAAATCACGCCATGAAAACAATATGCTATACTTATCAACGTAAAACTTCTTCGAAAGCAAATATCTATTTTTAATCATTAAATGTCAAGGAATATTTTTGGTTTAACATTTAAATTGGTTGGATTGATGATTTGATCTTGATCTGAAATTTGGCAAATATATCTTTCTAACTTTCCGTTGTTCTTCAACACGCTCGTTTATCTGATATTTTTACCGTTAGTAATCATAGTCAATACTTTTAAAAATAAGATAACATTAATTTGGTTTGGTCTTAGTTAAGAGCTACTGTTCAATTGTTGTTAACATATTTGTCTTTTAACTACATGGTAAATATAATAAAAATCGATAAGCACTTGTTTTAATAATTGATTGATCTTTTATGTTTAAAATGAATTTGTGATTTCTAAAATGACATTTCATTAAAAATATTTGCCGTTGATAAGTCTCTTGAATGTTTATGGTTTTGGTGTATTTCGATAATATCACCAGGAAGCCACAAGACACATCTAAGTAATAAGTTGCGTTGATTCTCGAAAACTATTTTAATTGATATAAATAATTTTTATATTTGTCTACTTTAATAATATAAATATCTCAAAATAATTTCTGCAGCAATGAAACATAATAATAAATTATAGCAACACATTGGGTATTTACTGGTGTTAATAATTTGTTCAACAATATTTCCTGTCTAAAATGAAATAACAATAACTGTTCTATCCGATAATTAAATGACCATAAAAAAGTTTATGACAATTAATTAATTAATTAATTGACAATGTTCGGTAATGAAATATACGGTAAACTATAATGGTATCATTCCTTTGAAAACATTGGAATAAATAAATAATTCAAACGTATAGTGAAATTTGGCACCGTTGCTATAAAGTTTCTATTAATTGGTATCTATGCAATTAACGGTTACTAAGTGATTTTAAATTTAATGGTTTCTGTGAATGTCTTAATTTCATTCATTTCGTTTCATTATTATTGGATTATCTTATGAAATATTTGCTCAATCAACACATTGTTGGAATTGGGATTACATAATTACGATTCTGTTGGAAAGTTTTTCAGTTCATTGGTTTTTTGAAAAACATTAATATGATAAATTAAGTTGATGGATAAAAATTAATCGAATGACTTCGAAATAAGTTTACTTAAAATTATAATTTATTATAAATTTATTATAATCAATGAGAGAATTTTTAAATGAATGAAACTTTTTATAGATTTTATTTAAATTTTAAATAAAATTAAATCAATGTGTTTATATAATTGCATTTAAATAGATGATTTGGTGTCGTGACTTTTCAGTTTTTTTTAAATGAGTACTTTATAAAATAGTAGCGGCTTACATGACGAATACGGATCAGGATTCGATTCTCAGGAGATCAATGTCTGAACATTATAGAAGAGAAAGAATATATAAAGAATGTGTAGAGAAGATATAAAGGAGATACATAAATGATATAAAGAAGTTTGAAGAATTAGAGATTTTTATGTAGATAAGTATGTAGAGTATTAAATATAGAGACGATTAAGAATACAAATAAGATCATAGATTTTAAAGAAAATGGGATGTGGAAATTTTTAAACGAATTAAATTTTTCGAGATTTAATTCAGATTTTATATAAAATTATACTAATTTGTTTATATCGTTGTATTTAATATATAATTATCTTGTCGTGATTTCTTAATTTGTTTTCAATGCATGCTCTATAACAGAGGTGGCCAACTTTTGTGTACGTATGATCGACTTTTCATTTGAATAACATCTAACACGATAGACTAAAATTGGCTTAAAGATCGACCGGTTGGCCACCCATGCTCTATAAAATCGTAGCGGCCTATATTCGTAATTTTTGCAACCCAGGTTTTTCGATCTTCTTGTTTTGTAATTATTTGTTTTTGCATGATCTCACTTTCAATGATTATCTGAAAATGTGAACAGGATTTTTTTCAAACCAATAAAACTTGATATTCGCTGTTTGTAATGCGGATTGATTTTTAAATCGCAACAAAACGGGTTGGCATCGGTCACCTAAAATGATTACCAAACGATTTCCAATTCTGACGACATTATGTCATAGAAAAATGAAATTATATTTTATTATTACCAAATTTACTTTTAAATGAAATTAATAGGTTTCAACGACAGGAGTTGAATTTATTAGATTGGTATGGATCGATAGATTTATTGAATGTTAGAAATAAAATATGATTTATGATACCGAATTGATGTGATATTAATTTTGATGATTGATTTGAAATAGACTGAATTTACGATTTCACAATAAATCTCATTGTAGTTGACAAATTAACAGACTATTAAATTTAAATAGATTTACGAAATAATATTTGATTAATATTAACAATATTATGTTTCTATTATAATTTTATGATTAATTTGTTGAGTTGTTTTGACTAGTGGTCTTCACAGTTTTTACGTTGTGACCCACTTTACGAGTCCAAATTTTTTTGCGACCCCTATGGATTAAAATAAAAATAAGAGAGTGAAATTTTTTTAACACTAAAAAATTAAAATATATTTAATAATAACAACGATTTTGCATATTTTGCCATAAAACATCAAATCTTGGCTCTATTTAGGTGATGACTGGTCTCAGTACTAAATCCAGATTTTTAAATTTAAAGCGATATTTTAGTCAGTGTCAACAATGAAATTCCTCGCGATCCCCAAAAACTTTTCGCCCTAATCCTTTTGAAGAACACTGGTTTATAGGAATGCAAATTTCACAAATATTTAATTCAAACAAAATTCCCATCTAAATTATTCTTGTATAACAGATGTTGTAAAGCATAAATATGATTTAGTTTTTGTAGAAATTCCGGTGTTTCTTTCAATATTGTTTTTTTTAACATAGAAATAAAAAATACATTAAACGCACATATGAATTATAAAATTATGAATGGTCCATAGAAAATAAAATTAAAAATAACATAAACCGGTATTTTATTTATTGTCCGACTGCGGTATAATATTTCCATAGAAAATGTAACAAAATGGGCGATAAAAATTCAAATTATAACGAAACGACGATAAGATTTGTTACAGTCTGTAAACTGTGTTCGATGATGATTATCTTTATCGGAAGATAAATATTAACCATTTCATAATTTTACCTCATTTATTGATTTACAATATGTGGTGTTTGTAGACTGTTGTAATAAAATGATAAAGAAAATTTTCAACCAATCACCGCGGTGCTCTTTTAAATATCAATCCATTGAAATATCACATGTTTTATGGTAATTAGTTTTTATCAAATTTCATAAATTAGAATTTTAATGAAGTTTTTTCAAGTTGACTTTTGAAAGAAATTTGAAAACAAAATGATGATTGGTTCAGTAAAGTTTTATCACCGATTCAATAACAAAAGATCAGGTAATAGATTAAGATATGAAATATTTACAGATATTTCAATAGTGAATAATTAATTTTTTTCACAACGATTTATGTGAAATTATTGACAAATTATCGTCACTTATAAACAGTTCGAGAAAGTTTTTTTGTGATTTGAAAGAGTAGCAAATAATATCGTAAATACAAAGCCCGACATGTTGATGAATCAAAATTGAAGTGATAAATCAAATTTAATGATTTTCCATAAAAGTACAAATGTTTTACAACTTCATTAGCGGTATAGAGTTTATTGTTACAAATATAACCAGAATAAAACTTTAACAATGCAATGTGTATGTTTGTTAACTTGCGGTGTTCTTTATAATTTAAATGAAAATATCTATATCGGACTGCTTCGTTAAATACATTCGAAATTACAAATAATATTGTTAGTCGCTACTTTTTTAAAAATCACACATTAAAAACAAACTAAAAAATCAAGCCACCAACAATCTACTTAAATACAAATATTTAAACAAATGAATTTAATTTTATATAAATATGATTTTATATAAAATTAGAATTAAATTTGAATTAAAAATTTAATTCATTTAAAATATTTCTCAAACATATAGAAAGTTTTAGAAAATTTTGATTGTTAAATTCTAGAAAAAGCCGCTTGATCATCTGTCAGATTGTCAAAATCAAATTTTCACATTTATATTAGACTTCATGTATTGAAAACTTGAGATAAGATATATTTTTGCATGACAGATTAGTTTGGCTTAGTGCGGTTGTTTTTATAATATTGTAAATAAATAGAACGTCAGAGATAATTCGATACGGCTTGTGAGATTTGATTTTAACTTGTGCCACATAAAGCTATCTATTCGAATATCACAATTGCAGATAGTTGCAACATTCTCGCATATATATCACTTTCCGTAAAAATGACAATGCCACCATCGATTTTCGTATTACAGATGGAATCTTGAATAATAAAATCGATGTTAAATATTTTATTATGTAATACTTTGTAATTAGTTATCGGTAAGCAATGAGTCGTGACGATAAACTAACCGTTGCTAAAACTATTCTGCCAACAAGTCTTCACGTTTATGTTTATACTTTTGCGACATATTGAAGTAGTTCGGTGCATTTTTAAATTTGATATATTTTAATTTTCGATATTGTTTCCAATTATTGTTACATTTCACGATGTATGTTTTTGTTTTCAGAAACCATGTGAAAAATCAAAGCCAAACGACATTTATGAATA
This sequence comes from Platydemus manokwari, assembly GCA_037951405.1. NCBI lineage: Eukaryota > Metazoa > Platyhelminthes > Tricladida > Geoplanidae > Platydemus > Platydemus manokwari. Next base: position 6,928 of record JBBMOY011176988.1, on the reverse strand, counting down.
TTATACTCACAATTAACGATGCTGAGTGTTATGATAGTTATTATTGTAACGTCCAATCGTTATCTGGAATAATTCACGCATTAATGGTAGCCATGGCAATTGTCAGCATTATCGGAATATCTGCAAATCTGTTTTGCTTCGTCAAAATGCATTTAAAACATAATCAAAGCTTCAAAAGGAATCCTTTTGGCATATATCTAGCGTCGATTATTTTCATAGATTGTTTGCATCTTATCTTAGGATGGTTGTTGTTTGTTGTTTTGGGAATAGTTGGAAGTAATTATAAGGATCAGCTTCGAATTTACCAAAAATTTTCTTATATTATTGTACCATTCCTACTGCCATTATGGGATTTGACATGCTCAATTGTCACATGGCTTATTATTGCTCTTCTTATTCAACGAAGCAATATAACTCGTTCCAAGCTAGTTCTGGAAGCCGAAGGTTATGATGATTCGAATGTAATGAGTTCGAAAAAACGAAGAAAGACTTATTGTCGTTTATCATTGATAATAGGATGTTTGTTGATTTATACCATTCCAAAATTCGCTGAATATACATTCAATAAAGATATCAGAACCGGAAATGGGATTGTCGTTCCTTTATTACGCATTATCAAACTTTATCGAATAATTATGTTAAAATTCCTTTCGCCATGTATTGAGTGTTCTATTCCAATTATTTTGATTCTTGCTTATATTGTCGTTATCAAGTATCATGAGGCCGTACTTACTCGAAAAAGAAGAATAAAGCATAATAAGTCCACGTGTGAAAATTTGATCAATCCCAACTTGAAAGTTCTCAGTGTCGCCGGTGTCAGTAGGAAAACACAGCTTGTTATTTGGATAGCGGTTTTGATGCTTATCAATCTCATAATGAAATTATCAGCTATTTTCGTGGGACTGGAACGAAATCTGGAAGGAAGTCCCAAAGAAGATTGGCCTTTGTTAAGGCAAATTGTGAAATATATGTCGATTATAATTTCCATTATCACTGTATCGGTGAAACCACTGATCTATATCCATTGCTGTCCGCGACTTTTACGAAAGGATTTATCGAGTATTTATTCTAAAGATCTTGATTCTAACGAAGTAATTTAAGAGATGAATTTTTCCATTTTGTTTTTGTTAATGTATGTCTACAGATAACTATTAATGTGTCATTTTCATAATGAATTTTAAAATGAAATTTTGATAATTTTATGAATGTTTCGGCGTATCATTTGTTTTGGATCTTATTATTTTAACATTTATACGATCTCTTGGATCTATCTTTATAATAAGTTAGGCATAAATAATCAGTTCTTGTAGAATAAATAATTATTTTATGATTTGTATCATTTGTTGACAACGTTGTTGACAAGTAAATGTTATTTATTAAGATTTTGTTTTATTAATCTTATAGGTGAAATATTGACATAATGGTTTACGGTGATGTATTTTACAACACTCTATTTTTCATATTTCAAATGTTGTTTTCAACATCGAAAATCATTTATTTGAATATCTTTGAGAATTATTTTAAAAACTGATAACAACGTAAAAGTGTTAGTCGAAACTGAATCCAATAAAGAGAGATGTTTGTGTGCTCGAGACTCGGAAATTTCCATTGGAAAATGCAATACGACAAGCAATAAATCTTTGTTTTAATGTGATGATGACTCAATCGATTATGTTCTTTGATGATGAGAATTGTTTTTATGGGTTATCCATCGATTCTTTCTATTTTATCTATAAAAAGAAACACGATTATTATAAGCAGCTGTGTCATGAAAATCTAAATTACACAGCTCACTACATTTATATCGTATCAATTAATCGAATGAAAACTTTATTTGTCTATCATATTAATCAAGCATATTAATCATCAAGATAAACTAATTCATCATCACAGTGAATAAACAAAATTGAGCTTCTAATATATAAATTTTTGTTCTATAAATAACATCATATTTATCAAGCAATCGATAAGTGTTGCTTGATATTTTAATAAACTGCTAACAAACACCGATCATGATTTATTATTCTCAAACCAATCGAGAGAATTATTAGTAAGATTGAAAAAATATAATTTTAAAATAAATCATAAAGAGTTGTAGATATTGATTTTAAGATTTTATTATAAATATAGTTATGATTTCGTTTTAAAATGAAAATTATGTGCTGAAAAAGAACTGAAATGCGTTTCCAAGTGGTAAATGGTATTGAAGTACAATGAGATGGTCGTGTATTCGAATTCAGAAATTATCGATTTTAATGGTGAATTCAAGATTCTATCTGATGTAACTCCATATCGATTGGTTACATGTTAGAATTGTAAATTTATTAGATTAGCAAAACTTCATTTATCTTATAAACAAGCACACTACAAATACAAGTTATTTTGAAGTGAATTTTACATATTTTTTAAAATATAAATTTCAATACTTTTTTTTCAAATAATTTTATGAACGAAAATTTTTTCTGATTTTTAAACAACATTATTTATTTTAAATTGATAATTTTTTCATTTGATTATAAGGCTTTTTAACACGATTACCATTGTTGTTGTGGCGAATGAAGTAGTCAGAAATTATTAATGTTGAAACACTACAAGATAGATTATTCATTGGATGAATGGAGGTGCAATGTATGGCGTTTATAAAAGTTGAAGTAAAATAAGGAGAAATCTTATTGGGATTTGACTTTCATGTGGATTTACATAATTATGTTTGACATATAAAATTTCACATAAACAGCTGCGACCGTGATTCATAAATTGTTTTCATCTTTTAAATGTGATAATTCTTAATAGAATACATGAGATTGTGGAAGGCAATTAAAAGCATTGAAAAGACTAATTTTCCATTCAGATTTTTCATTATTTTTAATAGATCTATGACACACACACACACATTATCGAATTCATTAATAACATAATGGTGTTTCAATCAATATTTTTCCTTCAATAATCATACAACAATGACAATAGAAACCAACAGAATTCAACAAACATATATTTTAAACAACAATGGTTTTCACAGAGAGAATATCAATGACAAACAAATAACAATGTCCTTCAGTACTAATAAATGAATAATATCATCAAAAAACACGTCGACAATATTTCCGATCTCCAATCCATATCGAAAACGTCAATGATCGTCAATTATTAAATATATTCATGACATCCGTGATAAATTTCATGATCTTTTGACTTAATTTGTCGACAGTTTCTTGTAATGTTTCGATTTGTTTGGTTTGTAATTGAAGTTGTTCGTGCAATTCTTTGATTTCATTTTCCATTTCTTTCTTTTCCTAAATAAAAATAATAATAACAACAATGATAATAATAATATCAATGATAATAATAATAATATCAATGATAATAATAATAATATCAATGATAATAATAATGATAATAATAATAATGATAATAATAATAATGATAATAATAATGGTAATAATAATAATAATAATAATAATAATGACAATAATAATAATAATAATAATAATAATGATAATAATAATAATAATAATAATAATAATGACAATAATAATAATAGAATATTACCTGTCTGTAGATTAATAGAGTGTCTAGTAGTTGATTCTTGTCATTGATCAGTGTAAAATAATCATATGAATCATCATCATTACCAGAATTCTGAACCTCAAAGTCATTTGAAGAATAGTTTAACTCTGGGCTGTTTACATCGGATTCGGATAATACTTGACCAGTTTGAGTTTCCACATTTACGACTGCTTGTTTCTTTTGCATTTGAGACATTTTTCTTTTTCGATCAATTGTTCTTTGTTGTACGGTGCCTATCAATTAAAATTAATCCACATTTTTCTTACTTGAAGACAAAAATGAGCATGCTTCAGTTAGAATGTTGCAATAATTATATAAATCATAGATAATATAATATCAATCTGTCATGATAATAAGATAAAAAAGCTAATAAGTATTATAAATAAAAATAATAATCTCTCATATTTAGATGGTATTGTGTTTATATGAAAATAAAGTAACTACCCGTACTTTCAGTGGATTGTGAAGCACTTCTTTGTTGTTGGAACATATTGATTCGTGATCGACATTCCATTACAACTTGGTCTTTGCATTGCTTATGAGCATTGATACCGCAATCTCGGCATCGCCAACCTTGCTTGATTAAACCCCACAACTATTAGAAAAAAATTAAAATTTAAAATATATAGTGTTTTGTTTAAATGAAGTCAATAAGTATAACGGAAATATATCAGAGGAAAAAGTCATTAAATTTATTTGAATTTCCAATAATAGCATAAATCTATTTTTGTTCGAAGACAGATTTGTTACGAAGAAAGGAGATTTAAAATCGGACACTGCTTTTTTATAATCAAACAGATCACAATATGTTGAAAAATGTTATTATCGATTTCAACGTGAAAGTTATCTGATTTATTTCGGGAAAATATTTCAATTATCTATGTTTACATTTCTACACCATGTCGTTGAAAGGTTTTTGGAAATTTTAAACTAATCTCTATTTCTACGAAACAACAGACAGTGGAAATAACGAATTTTTATAATAAAAATCATACAATTTCAAACAAAATGGTATTCAGTCTTGTAAAATAAACAACAGAATCACAATAATAAACATTAAAAATTCCATAATACACTAAACAAAAAAATAACAAAAATATTAGTTTTAAAAATACAAAACTCATCTCTAACGAGAACACTCAAACTCGGTAAACTTAATCAGAGAATTCTGGAAATTTTAATTTATGAGATATAACACAAAGTTCGACAGAGTGTATGTGTTATTTACAATCTATCTGTCTGCAGGACAAATTATAGCCAGCTATTGCATTGCGATCTTATCTATTGACCATATGAATCTATTATAAGGCCTGTTTAATATCCAGAAATTTAATAATTCATGTATTAGTGTTTACTCACGTCAATTTTCATTATCTCCACTGTCCAATATCTTGATTTGCAAAGGCTAATTTTCGTAGTTCAGATAAAATTTTGAAATATAAAATACAAATGTAGATCTAATAATAATCCGATTAAATGTCATTGTCTCATAAAATTAAGACAGAATTCACGTAAACATTTCTACCAAAGCGAGTTAATTAATAAATTAATATTATTCTGTCGATAAACGTGCCGAAAATTGGCTCAGTAAACCGAGCCAGTGATTTCTATACGAGAATGAAAACCAATTCTTGTTTTCAAAGATACAAAATTTTGTTTGATCAAATAGAGTGAAACGATGAAAATATTAAAAGGGAAAATATTTTACTCTGATTAAAGATTTATATCCGATAAAACAGTGCATATGGTAGCAATACAAATTCAATATCAAAGTTCATTGTTATATTAGTTTACAAATACGATTTACCAAATCTATATACAAATAAATGCATATCTGAGACAAACACATGCGATTCTATCAGATCTGATAGTAGTCGGTAAAATTTATGCGTATTTATTTCATCACGTCGTGAAAAATCATAATGAAAAACGATATCGGCTAAAGAATTTGTCAGAGAAAATTATCCAAAAGATTACAATGCATGGTATTTCAATCAATATTTTATTGGAACCAAATGAACGATGAATTTTCATATTTATTTTAAAATCAATGATAAGAAATTCAATATCCATATTGTATTCTCCTATTTCAGAAGGCTGTATATTTGTAATTCGAAATTTCGTTATTACGGCAACAAATTTTCGTTATAAAATCAACTATCAATATATATTTATTTGGAAATTTTAATTGAGATTTTTTTCATCATTATAAGCTGCTACTATTTTATAATGCACAGATTATAAACGAACTAAAATGTCACGACATCAAATCAGATATTTAAATATAATTATATAAACAAATTATTATGATTTTATTTAAAACTTTAATTAAATCTTTACAAAATATAATTCATTTAAAAAATTCTCACAAATATAATAATTTTTATTAATTTATTTTTTGTCTTTCTACTTTTCCAATATTTGATTTTAAAAAATTAAAAATTATAAATCTCATTTCAAAAAACGTAATGAAATAAACATAACTCAATTTACAAATTACCGTTAGGAGTCAAATCTTCATTAATATATCCTTAATCGCTTTCGTTCAAATTGTCAGAAATTTTTTAATAAATTAAAATACTTGTTTTATTTTTATCAATCTACCCAATCAAATGGTGTCAGTTTTGTTAAGTGACATTAAAATATTGAAGTGATTTTAACCGACTTTAACTGTATTATAATGATAATAAGTAAGATTGATGCGTTTTGAAATATGAAGTTCAAATATCAATCATATTGTGGACTTGATAAATTGATATATCATAAATTGGAGAGATTATTTCACATAAATCAAAAATTAAATCAACACAATCATTATAAATCGAGTATATGCAAATAAATAAAGACATTTAAAATAATAAATAAACTCTAGATCCACAAGAATAATAAATCTAAAAAAATAAAAACTCAAATCAGTAAAATTGGCAATATATTAGATAAATAAATATAAAATATAGCATATGTTGTTAACAAATATATACAAAAAACTCGGACACATCGAAGGTGAACTATAAAAAATTTGATATTTAAAATTAAGAAAAAAAGCAATGCATTTGTCATTTACAAGCAACTATAAATAAAATAAGAATTTTGATTTTTAATTTATTTAGATTGTGAATTCTCAGTAATGCTGTAAAGGGTTTGAATAAATGCATTGTTTTATCGAATTGTATTCGTTCAGTTAAACGTAGTATTTACTTTACAAGTTATGGTTTTATTAAAGATCAGGGGTAGATATTAAGCGACTCATGCAATATTTCCAAGGCTTGATCCTATTTTACTTCATAGGCTGTTAACTAAATTAGGGATTTAACGTGTCAGGGCACTGATCTCTCTCTCTCTCTCTCTCTCTCTCTCT
>JBBMOY011176877.1:0-10032 GCA_037951405.1 Platydemus manokwari | reverse complement strand
AATAATAATAATAATAATAATAATAATAATAATAATAATAATAATAATAATAATAATAATAATAATAATTAGAAAAAATTGTTAATTATATGGGAGATCCCCAAAACATACATGGAATAATATAAATTTAAAATGCTATTATTCTCCATTGATATGAGATATCAACCCAGTGGAATAAACATGCCTGATTTATAAAAAGAGGCATATTTACAAAATTCAAATTTTTCCACTTAAGAAATATTTTATTTATTTTAAGAAAGAATAACAGCATACAAATGTTTTTTAATAATTAATCCATCAGATCAACTTAATCAATCAAACTTATAACTCAATTTTCCGTATGAATTCTGCGTTTGTTCTTTTTTCTTTTTTCTTGTGGATGTTCATCTGGATGATTATGATGATCTTTCAATGGTCCACTATTTCCAACAAGCGACATGTCATCCAAGATATCATGTACAGGTTTTTCTTCTTCTTCTGTCTGCACGAATAAAGAAAATATACCTCGCCATAAACTTGCAAACCAGGAAATTAAGCGATTTTCAGAAAATTCTTTAAAATCCCGTACTTCGGGTTTTAATTCATTCTTTTCATGAATTAGATCATGAGGATTCTTTACACCAACTTTCATTTGAGATTCCTCGTGTTTTCTTACAGTTTCATCTATTTTTTTATCCAACGCGTGATCGTCAGAATGATCTTTCCCAGGCTCCTTATCAGCATGCATTAATACCCCGTGCATATGCTCATCGATTGTTTTCACATGATCTGTTCCTTTTACCACTTTCTCTTCTGTGTGAACATGTGCTTTTCCCATTTTATCGTCTCCATGCATGAGTACTCCATGCAAGCAGTCCATACCAATACAAGGTCCTTAATTTGTCAAGCCAATTCAGAAATTAAAATCTTCAAAGTTCATATACCTGCTTCTCTAGGTTTTGAAGGAGCACATCGTCCTGAATCCAACGATATTAGAAATATTGCAGAACAAAGTGAAAAATATTGTCCAACAAATGCCATGTTTTTTTTAAATAATAAGTATTTCAATAATGGGGATTTGAAAAAATAAAGCATTTTAAGTGATCCAGCTGTTACCATGGATTAATTTCGTCATAAATCTACGTGTGTTCTGTAATTTCATAGATATTTAATTCTAATTTGTACATTTCGGAGAAGCTAATAAAAACCACCGAATCAGTTCTTACATTTTGGTTTTATTTTTTTCTGGGTTTGGAGATATATTTTTTTTTCGTCGATTATTTTAAGTAAAAAAGTTAAAAAAAAATCTCTTTTATATATCACAAGTTATATAAATAAAAAAATAATAAACAAATTTAAAGAAATATTTATGAGAATCGTTCAAAATCAGAATAATTCTCTTCGTAATTCATTTTTATAAAATAATCAATAAATCCCTCTGGTATATTTTCAATGGAAGTTGAAAAATTGAAATCATGATAATATTTGATTATTTGTGGTTTCATAAATCCAATTGTTAATATATTCTGATGTAATTGAATCCTGATATAAAATTATCCACGAACATATATAAAGTTTATTTATAATAATATACACATAAAAGATAGATAGCACATACAACCAAAATAAGGCTTGGCTGTAGAACACACGAAAGATCAAAATTGTTTTCTAGTCATACAGTTGTTTCTTATTAGGCAGCCATTTCCTCAATTGGAGGACTGATTTTTAGACTATTATAGTGAGCTTCTCATCCGTTTCCCCAATTATAAAGTTATTTATTTTTAAAAGATGTGTTGGCAGACATATATAGGCTGAATTAATTTGAATAAACGATGTTCTTTTTTATGAAGATAGGAAAAATTGTCCAATAACTTGCTGGTTTGGTAAAAACTAAGGCTTGAATAAATTCTTGATTTTTACTAACATTTGATGACAATTGAAAATGATAGTATTATTTTGTTCTGAATTTAATGATAATGATTAAGACAGTTAGTTCATTTTATTAATGATTTACGATAAATCGATTAATTTTAATAAATAATGTGATATTATGTACAAAATAAATGAAGCAGAATAATAGAATAAATGAAATTTATAAAGAATATATGCAAAGAATAAAGAATAGAGTAAAGAATAAATAAAAAAGTAGAGAGAACAATTACTATCTATAAAAGAAGTAAACAAATAATAGAAACATACAATACTGATATTACTCAATCTACTGCAGCAAATGGAAACGAAGAGCTCAGTTGGTTTATAATTTGAAACTTCGAGTATGAAAATAATTAAAAGGAGAAATGGAACTGATTTAAAGTTTAAAACTGCAGGAATGATATATTGATATCTATAGAAATAATTGGAGTCTTGACCAATAAAGTTTTTGTTAAGCTGTTTCAAAGTGTCTTAAAGATTCTTGAGTGATATTTTTAAGTATGATTAAACTGTAATTTCTCATTGTATAAACACATATTTTTCTTCGAAATTTATTCTATTATTGGTAGTAGTTACACATCACCGTACGTTTTTCTAATGTTACTATAGATGATTAAAATTTTGACAAATTTAGCCAATGTAATGACATTTTGGACACAAACAAAAATAGCATTGACATTTTATGTGCAAAATAACATTTTTTATTTGGTGATCTGTATGAATATCTTGCTATAAAACCATAAAGTAAAAAAACTCTCTAGATGTGCAGATTCCAAGTTTATATTTTGATTACAAGTGATTTATGGACCAAAATAAAATTCTACCTTAATAACTATTCATATTAAGGTAAAATAATGCACTACCAAAAAATAAATTAACCCCGTCTGAATTAGATACAATGAACAATAAATTATGAACATGAATACCGAAAAAAAGAACTAATAATTTGACAAACAATTATCAATAGAATAAAGGAAATAAAACTAATGTCGATAAAATCCTCATATAAATATTGAAAACATCATTGTCCAAATAAAAATTCCTCTGTTATTTAGCAAAATAAAATAAAAAGATCAATCAGACCATGAAAAATTTGAAATCATAAAACAAAAAAATAAATTGATAAAAACCGAAAATAAAAACGAGTTAATAAAATTAAACCTTTATTTTAATTAATAATTATTTTTCATTCAAAATCGAAGAAATATTTCAAATATAAGAAGATTCACACAGTGCAAACCCATACCCGTTTGAAACCACCAGAAGAATTGCATTCGGAAGACATAAGCTAATTCCAATCAAGCATAGTTCTTGCGAAGCTTACTGGCAGAAATTATATGCTCTGATCGTTAACAGGAGGACCAGTCATAGAATCAGAAGCCTTGCCAGTCAGTAATAACCGACATATGGTTATAAGTAAGTGTCTAGTGCTTATAAAAACATACGCATTTATATTAGATCATCTATATGCTAGTAACATAGCTAGTAACCAACTCCTTGACATACGATTTTGCTTCAATATTACGAAGGAGTCCTATAAATCATTTCAGTTCACGAATTGTATCATCATGTGTTTTAATTATTGGAGTATAGATATCTAAAATTGTAATTTGATACATTTGTTACGTTTGGGTTGTTTATTATTTTATTAAAGATATCTATTTCAAAATTCAATGTAACTTTAATATAATCTGACTCCAAATTAATTTATAAATTAATTAATCAATAATAATTAATGAAATATGTTACCTATTATCGGATTAAAATAAAATATTGATAATTATAAAATCAATAAACATCCGCAACATCCCTAGTTTGCTGAGTAGCTTGAGAGTGGCTAGACCTACAATGATCCCGTAACCACAGATTGTCGCTAACTTTAACCGAAAATTTTAATTTATTTAATTAGATGCTGTGAGATTTCACAGTTTAAATCATACTGATTTGAAATATTGTTTAAAAGCATTTAACGAAATATTGCCAATGTATAAAGAACATGGTTAAATTACTTGGATTCTTGAAATGGCATATTCATCTTTCTTTTTAACTTCAGAATAATCCTTTAATATTGATGCAAACGGTATAAAGGCTTGTGATGGTTAATTGTTTTTACGATAACCGAGCAAATTTAGGTTGATATGTAAGTACGGGACACTTGCCAGATTGTTTTGATAACCGTTTTCATATTCATAATTGTTGTTGCAACATGAATTTCAGATAGTCGAGATAGTCGAGGCCATTGTGAATTTTGCAGCTAGGCTGATATTTGTGATTCTGGTTTATATGACTTGATTTTGCTTTGTTTCATTTTAATTTTGGATGTTTTATTGTCCATTCAATTTTGAAAAATTATTATGTCCCATCAGGCTTTGGGATCGGATGTAACTAACATATTAATAAAACTTATTCAATGGACAAATAAGTGCTCTTATTAAAGCAAGTGGGCTTAAGGGTTCATTTCATTCAAATAGAAATAATCAATCATTTTCATTTCACCACGATTTTAGTTGTGAAGGAGCTCTAGTAATAAATTCGATATAAACATTGTCCTGCGGCCTCTCTTTTCGTCTTTACGTGGGTATTTGAAGCAATTGAGGCGAAAGTGATTATAAAAGCAATAAATATGGCTAATTACTACATGTGGATTACAAAACCACGGAGGTTGATTGAAAAACAGGACAAAGCCAAGATAAACATAAGTTAGATAAAAATTGAAATAAATAAAATAGACAAAATAACCCCAAAAGTAACCATTGATCATACATAATTTTGATGAGTAATGAAACTAAAAATTATATATCAATTTTTGCATATATGATCAATTTGAAAAACACAGAAAATAGAAAAAGATCGATGGAGCTTCAAAAGTTGATACACTGATTGTTTTTTAAAATATATCATGAAATTATTCAACGGCCTATGGACACTAAAAATTTAAACAAAAAATATTATTATAAATTATTTTTAAATTTATCTTATAGCATCATAGCATAAGATCAGAACTGGGTCTGTTTTTTGATAAAAATAAAATAATTTTAAGGAAATCGAGCGCGGAGCCTAAGATATTATATGCCATGCACTGAAATTTATTAAAACAGACATAATATTCCCACTAATAAAAAAATATTTCACCGAAAATCTACTAAAATCGACTGCGTACGATTTCTTAAAAATGAAATCCAAAAAACCAGCTAATGTCAGAAATCGATATGAATCATGTCTACTGTTTTCATTTCTCATGTTTTATTTATTGTTATAAGTTGTTACATAGCGAATTTCCAAAAGTAGTGGAGTTTAAAATTAAAACTACACATAACAGTTTGAAGTGCATTGTCTCCTAATAAATGGAAATTAAACCATAATTTATTTTTACAACCATAATGTTACACAATAATGTTCATTAAAATACCCCACTTAATTTTTAAACAATCGCATACATTTTGCAAACAATTCTACAACAATATTTTATCCAATTAAATTTATTTGAAAGTCAGTTGTGAAGAAATTTTCTATCAATAAGTATGTAACAATTGTGTTTACATAGACAAACCTGAATATATCGTTAGAATAAACAATGTTGAAGTGCCTATTTATTTTAAGAGAAAATTATTTTTAAACCCGCTACGATTCTAAAAGAAAAAAGATTTAATGAAACACCTTGAGAAACATTTAATACATTTACAAAAGAAAATATACATATTAACAAAAACAATTTTCGACAATTCATTAACATGAAATTCAAATGCAATCGACGCTCACAATTAAATTAGATAGGAAATCAATGTTCGATGTTATTTCGATATTTTTAATTTACTTTTTCAAGTGGTTTTATGAATATCAACAATTCTCAGAAATAAGAAGCACGAATTTGAAAGCAATCAAGTGAATAAAACAAAAATTTGTTTAAATAAAAAACATTTGATTTTTTTGCTTTTTGAATTTTATTCGAATTAAAATACTTCTGATTATAACAACATATAGCAACATATTTAAATCACGAATCCCTTTCATATTAACGATATAATTATTAAGATAAGTTTAATTTTTAATGTCATGGTATTATTATATTTTGTAAGGGCGATGAAATTATGTAATTGTCGAAAAAGTTTTAATCACAAATCAATCATTGTTTTAGAAGGTAATTTTTAAAACTGACGAAAATCACTCAAAATCAAATTATTATCATCCGTAATAATCTAAAATCTTTGATGTCTCTAAATACTAACAACAGTTCATTAAAAAAACAAAACTTTTATAAGATTACTTAAAATATTAAGAGTCAGAAAAACATTTCACTTAATTATTATTAAACCAAAGAAACAAAAGAAATGTAATATGGCGCACATATATAATAATAATGAAAGTAAAACAAACAAGCAGTTATCATAAACGTTGGAGACTTAAATATTAGATACAAAATATCAAAAATATAGCGAAAATAAACTGATATAATAAAAATTGCGTAACATGATTAAACGAAAATGAATGTACACAAATTATTAAACAGAATCGGTTAGAAATTCGAAAACGACAAATTCCAAAAACATTTTTGGTATATCTAATGCACACAAAAATAATTATACAAATAGTTGTCATGAAACTGAAAACTTTGACCATTGAAATAGCAAAGGTACGATAGTAATTAAATGAGACAACGTTAAATAACATCCAATTTATATTCTACATAAACAAACAAATTTTAACCTGAGGAATAGCTAAAACACAAACATAAAACTTTCTAACCAAAGTAAATAATTCCAAAACTTTATCTGTTTAAATCAACTTGAACGAAAATCTTCACTAAGAACTGTTATAGGGGTTCGTTATGAAACGAAGGATAATTGAATTATCTTCAAGGAAATTATTCATGAATATTTGACTTAATTTCTTTTCAATAGAATATCGTCTTCCAACAGTGCCATAAATAAATTTTCACAACTTATAACTATTTAACAAAATCTATTTTTGAAAGACAACCGCCACTCATAAATCAATGAAAACGAACAGAGTTCGTCCGACGAAATGCCAAAAACAATCAATAAGACACAATCTTATAAATCAGTCACATTAAAGCTCACTAAATGACAAAATATATAGATTAATCATTGAAAACAAGATATCATGGGTAAATATGGTTGGTTTCTTTAAAGATAGTTTTATTATCGTTCTCACAACAAATAAGCCATTTTAACACACACACAGACACATACACAGAGCTCAACAAAAAACATGGACACGTGATCAAGATAGGATTTTTTTTAATTAAATACAGTAAATTTTCAAAATGTCTTCTTATCCACAGGAATTATGAATTTATTCGAAGCAATGGACTTGAATGATTGATTGAAGCTTCGAATACCTTGAGAGGAATTTGCATTGTTCTTAACTTGGCAATTAGCCGGAGCGTCTGTCACCTTGGCAACACTGAATATGTAGATATTTAGATAGTCTGCTATTTGAACGCATATCGCCCTGGTGTAGGATAGCATATTGTATGTCGAGTATATCTATGGCAAGTATATAAATATATCAGTAATAAACCAGATTATCGGTAATATTAAAGCCCAAAAACATGAATCACCACTACTTCACGTGGTAGTGCTATACAATGAGTTCATAAATTCAGTAAAATTTCACAGCTATAATTTAATGATAAAGTTCCAACAATATAAGCAATTAAAACACTGATAAAATGATAATAAATAGCGTTAAATAAGAGAATAATATTAAGCTTATAATGACACTTCAATCAGTTTAATTGCAACACAAATAACAATTTCTACATCAGCAAATTAATAACTCATAAATTTATCATAACAATTACACTGTCTTACGATCTAAATATCGTTTTATACTATTTTAATTTGAATTTATTAACATTCGGAATCACTCGACATGGTTGTAAATTTATTCTTATAAAGGAATTGTATCAACTGTGCGGGAATTGTGAAAAATTTTGTTGAAGAATGGCAATATCTAGCAAGTGGTCAATTAGAGACATTATTATATTATAATTATTTTATTTTAGAAAATATTATCAATATTACAAAAATATAACCGTAAAAGGACCCTTAATATTTGTCCTGGAAATAAAAAATAAATTATAAACTCATTACTCTCAGTAAACTGTAACAAGCCAAGAAAATATAAATAATATTTAAAATATGAAATGAAATTTTAAACCGGCGTTCAATAGCTATCAATATTATATATACGCCAGTAGCACAAATATCGATAATAATTCATATTAAAATGTGATCCGATCGAACTTTTAATGTTGCACTTTCGTAATGATTATTGGAATAGTTCTATACTGGAAAATATATGAATTAGTTTTGCAATGAAAATCTTATGCTGAGATTAAATTAAAATGCAATTACAAACAGGCCTCCTATGGCTATTGATAAGTTAATGTGAATGAAATTGTTTTTTGTTTGAATGTGCCAATGAGCTTAAATAAAAAATAATAGATTTGATGTTCTAACTGATGAGAAAAAATGACTACAAAACAGATTTATCAGTTGAACTACATATTGTAACTTATAATTAATAAACCCTGGACAAATTTATGAAATAATTATAATATAATATGATAGGGGATTTTAATTTTAGAAAATAAACCCACTTACACAACAACACCAAAGTACCATACATTCATTGAAATAAGTATTGAAGAGATACTGGTTCATGATCAGCATGGTGGGACCGATTAATTCACTATCAAACAGACTTAATTCACTCTTGGTCATATGTGCTACCTGAAAGATATTATTGATAAATTCAATCAATAATGAGTTAAATAAATAATCATAATCTTGATAATAATCACATCAATATCACAACATTATCATCATCGGTCACTTGATAAATATAATAATCAATATCATCACATACGCGTCACCATTGTATTCATTATCTCACCGTGACAAGTGGTTCCCAGAATAACTTTGGAATTGGTTACAAATTCGAGATCGTTATTATCAATGATATTCCAAGGAGAAAATAATTATCATTATCGAAATATATATTAAATTAACATTAATATACATCAAAATAAACAATAGAGACAATTTTAAATATTATTATAATTATTAAGATATTCAGTTTAAGTCCAAACTAACAGCATAATTTCAAATAATCTGAATTTCTGATTGATAATAATGCATTTTTTGATCATTTATCATGGGCCAAAATGTCATTTTCTTGAACTAGTATCGAAAGATTTCTGATATATATATATATATATGTAATAATTATATTTATTATTTGTTGTTAAATTATTACATATTAAATGTTCAACACAAATGCACTCATGCTAATGCCAAACAAATTCATCGATAAAAGATATAATATAATGATAAATGAATATATCTAACAAAATATAATGATAAATGAATATATCTAACAAAATATAATGATAAATGAATATATCTAACAAAATATAATGATAAATAATAATTAATTGACATCAAAAGAGCGGTTAAATGAAGTTGATGAGTAAATCTTGTTTGAATTAATTGAGAAATTTAATAAAAAAACTTTAAAAAAATGTTAACTAACCACTAATTTGTGAGTTACTTTACAAGCAACCATTCCAAAACTGATAAGAAAAAGACATGGATATTGCTGATAAATTTGATTAGGAGATTTTATTGCGACAGTGATTGCTAATCCGATAACAAGAGCGATTGGGCAAACTGGAAACAGTATGGACGTATTCTAAACAATTAATTTGTCAATGACAAATGACAATATGGCATTGATGTACTAACAGCAATTGTGGCCCCATGTCGACCAGTACCACCACCCAATATAATTCTAACAAACCGCCAACAGATATATATTGCACCAATCAACATTATTGAGAAATGGAATATCTTTCCTTCCATATTTAAAAAAGGAATCTGAAAAATAAAATCGATGATAAGAAATGAATTCTCGACACTTATTATTCAATTTGTAACACGATTAGAAAATGTCATTAGTTTTATGTTGATAAAACTATTACAATATTTCCTAGTAGTTTCATACTCTATTTTATTGATTTGTAGATATTTCAATGACATTCGATCATATGTATCATTATAAAATTTGAAAATGTACCTCAAAAATATCACCAAG